>JAVTVY010030897.1:0-121023 GCA_036873755.1 Hanleya hanleyi | reverse complement strand
AAAACTGTAACTGGGTTCTGAAGCGAAACGATGACAGCGGTGAAAGCCACTCGCATGTCACAGATGTGGCGAATCAAACAGTAAGATCACGTACCTGAACATATATCAGTTCACTGCCATAGTGATTTAGTAAAGGCCTATTCCAATTTTCAACAATTACTGTTGTCATTTACAATCGTACTTCAGAGTTATCACATCAATTAGATATAAGTACATCTACTTATAAATCGACATAAGATATCCTAGCCTGTAGCCAATATCATAGCCTGTCCCTTTGATGTTCAATCCACGATTCCGCCGGCCAAGTCGCTGGTTGCTATTTGCTGCATAAAAATATCAACAGAAGTTGAAATAAAACATGCGCAATAACGATGTATTAATTATGCACAGCACAAAAAGGGGCTTGAGATGGTCGGGAACATGGAGGTCGCATTCCACAAATCCATACAGGGTCCCGGAACGAACGGCGTCGAAAAGCTGTGGCAGGGTCAAGAGTGGTCGGCGACTCAACGGGTACTCACGCGCTTTAAGGAAGTCGCGTAAGTGTGGGAGGGTCTGGCACATGGTGTGAAATTCACACTCCCATAGTTCGATCAGATCGTACCCCAACTCTTTGACGTAATCTCCATTCTCCACCACTTCTGCTCGTAATTCTTCGGCTGATTTCCCACGTCGTTCGTTGAAGCGTCTAGCGCTGAAAAAACATTGGTGGCCGTGCCAGTAACACCCATAAAATTGAAATACGGTCGGTGTTCCTTGTACAAGGGCAAACCCATCGACGGGGAGTCGACGATCTCCTATGCGCTTCTCTGCATGTGGCGTTGGTCTGATGGCGTATATAAATTCCCCGTCGATCGGCTTCCCAATCCAACCACTGGTCGGCGAGATGTTTGTACGGCGTACGTTGAGGTGTGAAATGTTGACCGTCTGCCCACCAGCGCGTATAATGCCCGCTGGGCATGGGTTGGGCGAGCGACCACAGGTACAGGGAATTGGCGTCGAATCCAATGATTTTGGCACAGGGTTTCCCACCGGGAAGAGTCGTGACATCCTTCTCATGGTAGCGGTGAAAAATAAGGCTAGGTCCGCCGACGATGTTGTGTTTTAAACAATCGTACATGTCCTCATCTTTTTGTTGTATCAGCGAGAAGTAGGTAGGACACTCTTGGAAGAGATGGCGAAGCGCGAGACCCGGTAAACTCAAACACTCCTTGAAGATGTCGACGTGCATCTCGCGACTAATTGATGTGATAACTCTGAAGTACGATTGTAAATGACAACAGTAATTGTTGAAAATTGGAATAGGCCTTTACTAAATCACTATGGCAGTGAACTGATATATGTTCAGGTACGTGATCTTATTGTTTGATTCGCCACATCTGTGACATGCGAGTGGCTTTCACCGCTGTCATCGTTTCGCTTCAGAACCCAGTTACAGTTTTGATTAACCAGTATCACTCGCGCGCTCTACACATTCTACTCTATAATTTTAAGTTTGTTCGTGTACTTTATATTTACGTTACATTTAACGTCTTAACTTTCTACCGTTATTTATGTTAAAAAAATATTTATAAAAAAAAAAAAAAAATAACTTTATATATAGGCCCTATTTATTTCGTTTTATATATATTTACAAAGGTTTTAACTATATATGTGTTTGACAATATTTTCACAAACGGCGACTTTATATTTTGGTTTCAACTCTATATATTTGTCGTTGACAATATTGTCACAAACGGCGACTTTATTTTTTGGTTTTAACTCTATATATTTGTCGTTGACAATATTGTCACAAACGGCGCCTCATATACGATAGCGAACTTTTGTGTAAAAGAAAACAGGAGTCGAAAGTACAAGTTGGCCTATATTTGGCAGGAGTTTGGATCTTCCAAAATAATTGTTGACCACGATATCAGCACGGACGACAATCAACCTGTAACCATCTCGGTCATCTATACGCGGTAAGACTGACCCTGGGATCGTGTGTATCCATTTACAGCCTACTTTCGGCAAGCGCGAGAGGGAATTTCCAGAAATCAATACCACGTGACTTCGTCAGCCAATCAGCTAAAGTCTACCGACGTAACCCCAACGTAACTCGCCATTTTCGAATCATGTGATGCCCTACTTGTTGAAAATTACAGATCTACCACACCTCTTGGGTGATACGAAAGTTATTTATACCTATATATTTTGTAAGCCTAGCCTATATCTGTTTCCCAAGTGGTTTGAAAACCTGTAATTTATCAGATTTCTCGAGTCTGTTCTCTGCCGGATGAAGGCCGAACAGAATCCCGTGATATACCGGATATCGCTCCGCAATAATGGAGACTCACGATTCGCAAGCCATCTTATGGATGGCGAAGTGTACGCAAATGGGACGGCAATATTTGCCTTTCTGGGTTACTGCGCCTTTGTGTATTGCCAAACTGCGACTGTGACCGTCACGTAATTCCCGAGATTCATCAGTTCAAAATATATGTGATACAGCTGCCGACAATTGCCGACTCCTAATGACTGCAATCTGATCGGCGTAAAGTGGAAATTTTGGAGATTGTTATGTGCCGCTTTTATATCTTACGTCACATGAAGCGTTAAAGGAAGGCTGACGGTGGCCATTGCCGTCTAAGTGATCGTTGGGCACTTCTAGTTTATAGACCTCAATAAAATTTGTGCACAAACTCCCATTCGAATCCGTAAGTTATAACAGCTCACGCTATAACAAATACTGTGACAAATTGAATTCTTCTTGAGTGGTTCACAGACAAAAAGGCTTATTTCGTTATATTTCTGCAAATAGCGCTTTCTAAAACTTTCCGTTAACTGTTTGACTTTATATATCCAGGTTAATAATGATCATATCGATTACCAATATAATTCATATTTCAATTAAATAAAACGAGGGAAGGAGAGGAAAGAGGAGAGTGTCCGCAAACAGAATGCAATTCTGATAGTCAGCAAACGCGTAAGACCGGAACAGAGATCAAATCATTGTTGATATCTAGAAGTTGATAAAGAATATCTGGGGTCGTATTGACCTACTTTTGTGGTGTCACGTGGTGCTCACGTGATGCCCACGTGATCGTAGAGGTCAAGGTCACTATGGTTCCGGCACTTCCGGTCACGTGACCGGAAATGACCTTTGCGAGGAATCTGTTCCTCCGCGGTGATGCGGTCCTCTGCGGTGATGCGGTCCGGCGGTGATGCGGTTGCGGGTGGAAGATTCCGCGGATAGAAATTCGTCCTGAGACTTCAAGTACGCGGGGGGATTGATTCTCCGGGAATGCCCGGCAATCTCTGGGAATGTCCGGTAATGTCTGGGAATGTCCGGTCATCTCCGAAAATGTCCGGCCATCTCCGGGAGAATATAAGGATCAATAAGCCTTTATTACCAAAGCATCAATGGAATGCTTGAAACAGGGTTCAACATCGCTAGTACTATGCCCAGCATAAATGGCAAGTGGGGAACCTTCGTCATAGTCATACAGCGAGAAACCGTATTGGCGCGAAAAATATACATGAGTCCATGGGAAGTAAGACTTATAGTAATAAAGATAACCTATAGGTGTTGTTATTATTATAGTGCGACTACAGGGTCGAGCGTGTCCAGTATATCACCGCAAAAATACATGCAAATGGACCGTGTGAGGTGTCATCTTGTAGCCCACTGGGTGTATACCAAGACATGAGGATGTCCACGTCATCTGTGACGTCATCAGTAGGAGTAGTAGCCAAAGTGGGCATTTTAGAGGTGTGAAGGAAGGTGTTTGGGGTGAGGATGGACCATCGTTGGTCCGTGCGCGTCGTGTGAGGTGTCAAAGTGAAGCCCTCGGGGTGTAGACCGTGACTTGAAGGATGTCCACGTCTGTGATTTGTGACGTCATCAGTTGGAGTAGTAACCGAAGTGGACATTTTGGGGAATGTGAAGGAAGGTGTTTGGGATAGAGATGGGCCATGCGTGGTCCGAATGGATCGTGTGGGGTGTCACCTTGTAGCTCTCTACATGTAAACGACGAGTGGTATGGCGTTTTGGAGTAAGTCGCCCCAAATCTGCGGAACACCCCAAATCGCCTAGGCCAGATAGCGTTAACGATATCATCGACATCCAATTGGCAGACGGTAGATACTTCATATAGGCAGCTATTATCCGAGTATTTGTGTAGTTGAAAAGGCTCAAGTCTAGACATTATTGTCCCCGGACTTGGCTGTGTATGCATTTGTTCGTGATACAACACATCCTTCAATATGTGCAGTGTCATACGTTCGGTAGGGCCGATAACAGCTGAGAGCCGCACAGTCCTTTCACCACTAATGCGCGAGGTCTGATGACCCCAACGGAATCAAATTTTGTTATTGAAATATTATGGTATCTGCAGATTTTAACTGAAACCTGTTGACCGCTTCTCTGTTCCAGGAACATAACTTTTATTCTGTTTGCTCTTTATTTGCTGAAGCTGATGGAGTATTTAAAATACAAATATTTCGTTTATTGACAGGAAAGAACAAGTGATGTTTACAAACAAAACATTCCTTTGCGGGACGGTCATGAAGTCGATTTTTGTGGTTCAAGAGTTGCCAAATTATGCTTGTCACGAAAAATACATACTTAAATGACAACCTCGAAAATTCAGTTGTATATAATTGGATTGATTCTTAGTCAAGCTTCCGAGCCTATTTTGATATTTTTGACGCATTCACAGGGAGAATACTCAACGATATCAAAAATATGACATCTCAACCCATAACCATTCTTGTTTTTTGTTCAAATAGTCAAAATTCCTAATAAATTGGGTTTGAGGTGTCATTTTTTTGTGATAGAGAAAATCCTACCTATAAAAGCCTCAAAATACAAAAATGAGACAGGAAGCACGTTTTGATCAATCATATCTTCTGTTCTGTGCAATTGAAAACATATCTTTTTCGATGCTGTTATTTCATTATAAAAAACAATTAGTATATTAAGAAATGTTTGCGAATATCACCCAGATGTATGGTAATATATGGTTTATGTGTGGCCAATTTGCCAAAATAATTCGCCATGCATACATCATATATTCATGATGCATTACAGTGATATTCGCGAACGTATCCAAAGATAACAATTGTTTGCAATATATTACTTTTTTGTGTAGTGTGGCGTATACATAGTGCGTGTACTGACATTTGGTAGTTCTTGTGGATAATGTGACGTCACAAACATTTTTGTGGAAGCACTGATACATATTAGCCTCACAAATATGATACCAATATTATGGATTAGCAATGTGTTATTTAACATTCGTTGGACAGCTGCCATCCAACCTTTATCATCACTTCCTAGTAAAGTACTAGAACGTTGCATTTTGGGTATAATTTATCCAGAGATTGAAAAGCATATTGAGAGTAAATCTACATGTACTCAATTAATAGAGACTGTTCACTTAATTGGGTCAGTATTAGACAATGGGAGCCTATCTCGATTTCGGTAAGGCGTTCGATTCCGTGTCGCACTACAAATTGATTCATAACTTGCAAGTATATGGTTTTCACGGTAGTCTTCTAAAATGGATTGACAGTTATTTGTGCAATAGAAGACAACGTGCTGTGGCAGTAGGCGAGTTTTCTGCCTGGCTACCCATACTGTCAGGAGTTCCACAGGGCTCAATATTGGGCCTTGTGCTCTTTTTACTTTGTGTAAATGATCTGCTGAGTGCGTCTCGGATGGCACAATGGTTGCGTTACTCGCAGATGACAGTAGTAAATGTTTGCGAGAGACCAAATCCGTTATAATGCAGTCCGATATTCATAATGCTAAATGGAGTATAGACTGGGATCTAGTCATTAACATATCTAAATGCATCATGCTTCAAGTAACACACAAGAAAACCCCACTGCAGTTCGACTATGTAATGCACAATAAGAAGCTGGTACGTCATTATATGTACAGTGATCTTGGCGTGAACGTAGCCTCGAACTTGATATGGGACCGCCATGTCTGGTTCCGCCTTGAAAAGAAAAGTTTGTTTCGTTTACCGTCATACAAAAGAAGTTTTGTGCATGCAAACGTCAAATATCCTTTCTTTGTGGATGGCTGAACGCGACGTTAATCCTTAATTCTCTCTGTCTCTCACTCTCTTTGTGGATGGCGACCGCCAACTGGATCGTGCGATAAACATGCTATCGAAAGTTTCCACATGGTTTGACCCGTATTATTAGAACAGCGATGACATTTATCAAGAAATTTTCACTCGCAGTCCCTTAAAGCCGGTGTAAAAAGGAAGTTAGTCCGTTAGACATTTATTCCTCTTGCTACAGTTTAACCCTATCTGGCCTGGGCGGCCATATAGTTTATCATATTGGGGTCATTTTGAGCCCATTTGCATAACCCCCTGAGCAGAGGATCATGGGTAAATTCAAGATGGCGGCCACGTGGGGTACCAGAAAGGTGATGTTTTTGTCACATTTCTTCAAAATTTCTGCTTTTCCGCGATGAAAAGTGGGCAAAAACTATTTTATTTCACATCACATTAATATTTACTAATTTATCATGCAGTTTTTGCGGAGAAATTGCATAAATAAAAAATGCGGAAAATCCGACCGAAAAATCGATCAAAAAATGCCGTTTTTGAAAATGACGTCACTGTGACCTCATCAAAGCGGCCATCTTGAATTTTTTTACATTTTCTGGTAGAGCTTGACCCAAGGGTATAGTGTGGCAAGTTTCAGCTCCCTAGCTCAAGGGATAAAAAATTGAATGAGATAATTGTTTTTGTAGAAAATCAAGTCGGATGATAAGGATTTTTATACGCTCATTTCAGATGATTTTTACTACACATCTGGCCAACAGTCGCGATTAACCTTTGGGCTAATTCTGGCTGAGTCAAGGGACTCGGAGCTGAATGCAATGCATGCCCGCGTCGGACCGACCGAAACGTTTAAAACTTGGGACAATACTGGCAGAGACCTTAACTACTCTTCGGCATGCAAGAGGGCCATCATGTTCTGCCCCATGTTGTTAAGGGAGAGGTGATGTAAATGTAGACTGGTTAATATTTATGTGGACAACACGTTCATACCTTCGTACTGAGTTGGGGTGTCATTCACCTATATAATCCAAAAAACGGGAACCCCCTTCACTAACCTCCTCAATCTCTTTCCAGGGACGTGCCTGTCAATCTGTCGATCATATATTTCCCAACCACTATATCCATCGGCGATAGTTTTCGTTAGATGTTATTCGTTAATATTATACTCATGTCATGCAGGTTATGCTATAATAGAGCTGGATGAATCTAAGTCCAAGGCAATTTAGTCGACTCTCCCGACTTTTCCATGGAAGAATCTACTATACCCAATTCGTAAATGTTTAGAAAACAAAGGCCTGGGCTTTTTGGGACCTGTCCAGGCGTGGGGGCCCGAAATCCCCTAATTATTACCATCCAAACATTGGTGGCTGTATAATAATTGATATAGATACATCCTGGTGGGCTTTTTTTTATCAAAACGGACTGGTCTATTCAGTATGGAGTTAATATTATAATTAGTATAAGGTCACATTGACAGAGATTAAATCTGCTGTTGAATGAGGAGCATTCGTTCATCAGAGTTCATATCTTCTTCGCCAGACATATTGAATATATGATTCGTGTTTGATGGCCTCGGATCCCTGATTGTATCTGACTGATTTCTATTAACCCTAGCCTGTAGCTCCTCCAGCTGCCGATTCTGTTTGTCGACAAGCTGAAGCAATGATTTCTCCCTTGAACTGGTTTCAGTCGGTTTACTGAGGGACAAATCTTCAGTCTGTTTTACCAGTTGTCCCACATTGACGCTACTTTGCCTTGGCTGGGTGTGGTGCCTACCAATGTCTGATTCCGCATACACCTTCTCTTCGGCTTCTGCGGCGGCTATTTCTGTTTCAAGAGCTATTTTCTCTTCAGCATGTTCAAGCTCAACTTGTTTGCGCTTTAAGGATAGCTATCCCCTTAGAGGCAGTTTTTGCACCCCCATGACAATTTGTCGTCTGTATCAATAAATATACAAGATAACCATAATAAACTATATATTTTATGAAAGCATACATCGTAGGGATTCCAACTACATGATTTGTATAACTGACGCTGCTACTGTGTAGAAAATATTTTTAAAAATTAAAATGAAAACAATAGCGTCCATTTTTCAATTGAAATTTCATGAAAACTGTTGGTCGTGTTTCAACTTTGATGGTATACCTTGGTAGGAGACAATTCGAACTAGTAAACTTTATCTCATTTTTTTTAATTTTTGCCTGGTTTTGTTTTTATAACTATTTTACTAAAATAAATTGAAAAAAATGTACTTTTTTACGGTCGTTTGTCTTAAAAGTTGGATAATTAAAAAACGAAGCCGAACTTACAAAAAGTGAGATAAAGTTTTCTAGATCACCTTATAAGTAACAAGCATGCCAAATTTCAAAAGCGTAGCATGGATACTTTTCGAGAAATAAACGTTTGAATTTCGGATTTTGTACAAAAATGAAAGGCTAGAAATCGGGCAAAATGTGTCCAGCTATACATCTGATGAATTAATCCCTATTTTTTGCTTGAATTCTATTGTCAAATACATTTTTAATCTGTCTAATGGGACCTACTCGAATTCCTGTTTATTCTGGATAACTATTACACTAAGTTTTTTTCATCAAGTCGGTTTAAAGTCCAATTTAAACTAAAAAAACCTGCTAAAACTTGTTCACACCTGTGTAGATTACTTCACGGTGGGTGTCTGAGTGAAGTGTCACTGCAATAATTAGAAACAAAAATAAGGATGTTTGCATGGTTTTGATCAGATGGGGGTAGATTAATGTAAATAAATAACACTAATAGATAATTAGCTTACCATAATACTGCGGAAATGAGTTTTGGAAAGGGAAATTTAACAGACAAAAATAATAGTAGCCAAGCCCAAGCTAAGGCAATCTGTTTAATTGTTCCAGATCCTCGGAAACTAAATTTTTAATCCTAATATTGAAGCACTTCTATTTATAATTTTTATTTCATTTTTTCACCAAATGTTAGAGAAAATAGTGAATATTTGAATGAAGGAATAAAAAAAATGACCAATTTTGGCCCTCTAAGGGGATAGCTATCCTTAATTCTTGGCGCTGTTTTAATGCCCTAGCACGCACAAGTTATGCAGCTTTCTTGGCAGCCGCTCTGGTTCTCCCAGAACTTGTATTTGATATGCCACTTTTAATCGCTTGGCTCACTGAATCTGCGGGTTTAATGTCATCGGTCGCCACGAACGTGGTATTTCTACCTGCTTTGCTGCATCGACTTTGTGTCAACCCAGCCCCTGACGTCAGATTGCAGCATTTCACCTTTAAGTTTTATTCGCTAAAAATACGACTCAGCCTTGCTAAATTCGTCCGGATCATTCACTACTACTAGTGACATATAGCGATTATGAATGTCCATTAGATTGCTATGAAATTCGCTATAACGATGCATACTCTTTTCGACTTCCGAAATTTCGGGACATGACATCATTTGATCTCTAATTTCTCTGTCCTTCTTTGTCATTGACGACAACACACCACCTCTCTCCTGCCGAAGGCGGGCCATTTTCTCCGATACAAATCCCTCTTGGTCAGATATGTCCATTTTCCTGTGCACTACAGCGGCCGTGTCACTGAGCGACATCATTGCCGATTCAACTGTCCGGGAAATTTCTTGAACTTTTCTTGTACATTAGAATAGATTGAATAAAATGGGCGTTATTTCTGGACACGTCATTTATTCTCTGTTCATACGTAATGTAGACCGCAGCCCACAATAGCATTTAAGAACACGCAGTTGTCAATAAATGCTCTACTGTTAGACGATGGTGATTATGACGTTTACGACGTTGACGTTGACATTGACGTTGACGCTGACGGTTCAAGCTGTATAAAATGAAACAAAGGATTTATCAATAAGTGATCCAGTAATACCATTACTCTAAATTACAACATTCATAAGAGTTGCAGATATTAATGGTCGGCAACTCATGCATTTGCCTGATGTATTTGTGATTCCAAAATTACCAATGCTGAATGGCATCACAGGAAGATGTATCTAAGTGGCAGCATCTAGGAGGAATTAGGTTGCCCAATGTTAAACAAGCTGCGGTAACACTGCTGATAGGACAAGATGTACCTATGGCGCTCGTACCTCATGATGTGAGAGTAGGCAAGCCTGGTGAACCCTACGCAACCAGGACAGCTTTCGGTTGGACATTGAATGGTCCGTTGGGAGATGGCGGTCCTGGGAAAGCTGTATCAAACTTTGTTCAGGCAGACCAGAGCCTGCAGTCACAAATCGAGAAATTTTGGAGACTGGACTCTTGCGAGTCATTACCGGACGAGATCTCTGAGATTTCCATTAATGACAGACGTGTCATTCATTTGTGGAACGAATCCGCTCGATTATAGGATGGACACTATGAAATGCCTATACTGTTCAAAGGACAACCACAAACTATGCCAAGTAACTATAGTATCGCGGAATCACGACTCGAGTCCTTGGGACGGAAACTATCCAAGGATGAAAAGATGTACGAGAAGTACAAATCAGGGATTCAAGATCTCCTAGACAACGGCTACGCGGAAAAGGTACCAGACAGTAACACAAATACATCAGATGGTCCAATCTGGTATCTTCTTCACCATGGGGTCACTAACGAAAATAAGCCTGACAAACTTCGGATTGTATTTGACTGTGCGTCTAAATGTGGCGGCATTAGCCTGAATGAGGTGGTACACCAGGGCCCAGATTTAACAAATAAGTTGATTGGTGTCCTCCAGCGTTTTCGGCAAGGGAGCATAGCCTTTATGGGAGACATCGAGGCTATGTTTCATCAGGTCAGGGTGATCCCAAAGGATCGTGATGCGTTACGATTTCTTTGGTGGCCCAACGGTGACATGTCTCAGCAGCCAGCTATCTACCGAATGACAGTGAATGTTCGGTGGAGTATGGAGTCCGAGTTGTGCTAGCTATGCAGTAAAACGTACAGTGAAACGTACTGCTGAAGACCACGCTGACCAGTTTGACTCCGAGACTCTTCGAACGATGAAAGAAAACTTCTACGTGGACGACTGTTTAAAGTCAGTAGAAACAGTAAGTGAGGCAAATCACCTTGTGAGAGTGCTGAACGAGTTGCTTCTTTTGGGTGGTTTCAAGCTGACAAAATATATCAGTAACAGCCGTGAAGTTCTAGGGGCCATACCCGTAGATTTGAGAGCTAAAGGTGTGAAACACATTGATCTCAACAGTAGTGAACTTCCATCAGAGCGAGCATTGGGAGTTCAGTGGAACACCGAAACCGACGAATTTGGTTTCAAGATCCGTCTTCGAGACAGACCATGTACTCGTAGGGGGCTAATAAGCATTATTAGTTCCGTTTATGACCCATTTGGTTTTTTTTGCCCAGTCATCTTGAAAGCTAAAATAATCTTTCAAAATGAATGTAGGATGAAGAAGGGATGGGACGAACCTCTTCAAGACATCAGTTGGGAGAAATGGGATGCGTGGATACACGGACTGCCTGATGTGGAACAGTTCAAAGTCGATCGGTGTTTGGTGCCTTCAGCCTTTGGAGAGGTGAAAGTTTGTGAGCTGCATCATTTCGCAGATGCGTCTTGCGATGGGTACGGATCAGTTTCCTATCTTAGGGTAGTGAATACCCACGGCCAAATTCACTGTGCTTTTCTGATGGGGAAATCCAGGTTAGCACCCATAAAACAGCTGACAATACCCCGATTGGAACTGTCGGCGGCAGTTATCTCCGTTAAATTAGATCAGATGCTGCGTCGCGAATTGCGCTTGAAGATTGACAATTCCGTGTTCTGGACTGATAGTATGGTCACTCTGCAATACATCAAAAATGAGTCCAAAAGGTTCCAGACGCTCGTGGCCAATAGAGTTGCCACCATACGTACAGGATCATCGCCTGTCGACTGGCATTATGTAGGGTCTAAGCTCAATCCGGCGGATGATGCCTCTCGAGGTGTGTCGGCAAAGGACTTGATATCCAGTGACAGATGGAAATACGGACCAGATTTTCTATGGTGTGACGAATCATGTAACCGGAGAGGTGACGTCCGTGCCTGCCACAACTAAGCTGATTGAAGCTTACTCGTCCTGATACCGGTTAAAACGGTGTGCTGCTTGGCTTCTCCGCCTAAAACAGCGTTTGCAGGAAAGAGCGCGGAAGACCATATCTGTGTTCAACGTGTCTAATGCTCCGTTAGCTGTGTCGAAACTGAAAACGGCTGAAATAGAAATTGTGAAGTATATCCAGAGGCTTCACTTTGGTGTGGAGCTGGATGCGCTTATGAAGAAGCCAAGCTTATCAGTGAAGAAATCGAGTTCCATATATAGGCTGGATCCGATTATCAATGCAGATGGTGTTTTGTGTGTAGGCGGCCGTCTACATGCAGCCCCGATTTCCGAGGAAGCGAAGCACCAAATGATCATTCCTAAAGGTTGCCATGTGGTCACCTTAATAGTCCGTCATTATCATCAGAAACTCGGACATTCTGGACGAGAACATGTATTATGTCATGTGCGTCAGGGATTCTAGATTATCAAAGCGCGTGTGGCAATCAACAAAGTTCTTCGAAACTGTGTGCATTGCAAGCGTAGACAAGGTGTTCCTGGTGGGCAAAGGATGGCTGATTTGTCCAGCGACCGAGTTACGCCAGGGAAACCTCCATTCACATACACAGGCTGTGATTGCTTCGGTCATTCTCTGGTAAAACGGGGCCGGATTATGATCAAGAGGTATGGCTGTTTGTTTACTTGTCTTACAACGCGAGGCATACATATCGAGAAACTCGACACGATGGATACAGATTCATTTATCAATGCTTTGAAGCGATTTGTGTGTCGACGAGGCCAACCGGCCAGGATTAGGTCAGATAACGGATCCAATTTCAAATGTGGAGAAAAGGAACTTCGTGAAGCTATCCAGTCATGGAATCAGAAGCAAATACACGACTACTTGTTGCAACACGAGATTGAGTGGGAGTTTAACCCTCCGACAGCCTCTCCTATGGGAGGAGTTTGGGAGAGACAGATTCGTACGGTGCGGAAGGTATTAACCGCATTGTTGCAGCATGAGATACTAGATGACGAGTGTCTCAACGCAGTCTTTTGTGAGGTAGAGTCGGTGGTAAATAGCAGACCTATTACCCCCGTATCAAGCGATCCTTCTGATGCAGAGCCACTAACCCCAAACCATTTGCTTCTGCTCCGGTCAGGTCCGGAAATGCTTTCGGACAATTTCTGCAAGGCTAACATCTATCGTCGACGCTGGAAACGCGTACAATTCCTTGCAGACGTGTTCTGGAAGCGTTGGTTAATGGAATATTTGCCAACTTTACAACTTAGACACAAGTGGCTGAAGGAAAAACAAAACTTCCGTGAGGGAGATGTCGTGCTCATCATGGACTATAGTACTCCCCGGAAAGTGTGGCCCTTGGGTAAAATCACTAAGACATTTCCTGGTCAAGACGGTCTTGTGAGGGCCGTGGAAGTGAAATCCAAGGGACTGTTACTAAGAAGACCTGTACACAAACTATGTATGCTGGAATCAGTGAATGACTGAGTGTAGCTCTATTGCCATGTTGAGAAAAAAATCGCGGCAGAGCTAAACATTGATTCCTGAACTGTGAACATTTGTCGAGCTCTAAACGAACTGTATTCAATATTGACTGTAATATTGTCTATTTTGATAATTGGTATATTGTTTAGGTGTTAAATGTTCCGCTAGTACGACTACAAGCGTCACATTTAAGGGGCCGGAATGTTACTGCTTTATGCAAATCCGTTCCGGGTTGATCTACGGTTAGGGTTTTTATACTTACCTTTGGATTCTTATTTGTTGTGGCGAGTAACAACAGAAAATGAAAGTTGTTGTGTTTCGGAAGAGCTGCGGTTTTCCGTCGAAATCATAAATTCTTGTAGATTTGAGGGCCAAGAAATTTGTAAGTTGTTTCTATGAGATGCTCTTGATTTTCTTATGACGTATTATAGGTCTCGTAATCGTCTATTAGAGACTATCTGACAGCTAAAAGACAGTGTATGGCGAAACTCTGTATTCCCAGATAGTATATGAATAACGTATAGTTTTGGTAAAAGCTTATAGTCTGCAACTCTTATGAATGTTGTAATTTAGAGTAATGGTATTATTGGATCACTTATTGATAAATCCTCTTGTTTCACTTTATACAGCTTGGACCGTCAGCGTCAACGTTAATGTCAACGTTAACGTTGTGAACGTCATAATCATCATCGTCTAACAGTAGAGCATGTATTGACAACTGCGTGTTCTTAAATGCTATTGCTATCTATGCTGCGGTCTACATTACATATGAACAGAGAATAAATGACGTGTCCAGAAATAACGCCCATTGTATTCAATCTATTCTAATCTACAAGAAAAGTTCAAGAAATTTCTTGGCCCTCAAATCTACAAGAATTTATGATTTCGACGGAAAACCGCAGCTCTTCCGAAACACAACAACTTTCATTTTCTGTTGTTACTCGCCACAACCAATAAGAATCCAAAGGTAAGTATAAAAACCCTAACCGTAGATCAACCCGGGACGGATTTGCATCAAGCAGTAACACATGTATTTTACTTGCGACGTTACTTCCCTGAAACATGTATAGCACGAACAGATTAGTGTTTTATCAACGTCGGTTCCTACCGAGATAAATCAGATCAATTATATAAGGGCAAGGCATCCTTTTGTTGTCAGGAAAGACATTCTGAATGGTTTGGAAGGTTTTAGCTGACGCATATACAGAGGATCTGTTTATAAATATCTATATTTGAATCTCAAACGCACGGTCAAACAATTTAAACGGGAAATCTTATCGAAGAATAAGTGATAAGATAACAGCATCGTGTTTATTCAACGTCGATCTTTGAAACAATACCACTTTAGTCCAGGACGGTCAAGTATAATCGAAGAATAATGTAGGACTCGGAATATTTCACTCACTTTCACAGATGACATAAGTCCAATATTTTCAGTTGACATTTTCAGTTTATTTATTATTCCACGAGTATCCATTAAACAGTTTCGGAGGGTGTGAGTATGAGAGTACGGTACATAAGTTTGGACTGCAGCAGAATTATGATAGCGGGATATTAAGACCCTGAAAAACAGAAATAGTAGGAATTAGTTTCCTATGTACCAGATACCATAATATTAATTCACCCAACTGACGAACACTGAAGAAATCTACATAGTGATCTATGGTACGGAAGTAAAGGGTTAATCGGCATAAACGCATGCAGGTCGTATGGTCAATATTCTTAGCGAACACATTAACCTACAATGACGGAGTTAATATTCAGGAAGAATGGGTTAACCCTTATGAATAATGTTACATAACAATAGGGTTAAGATTCAAAGAGAATGGGTTAACCCTAAAACGTCTGTCATTAAAGTTCGGAACACTAGGTTCAATCCAGATGTGACCTTCAGGTTCATAATGCAGTACCATCTAATTCAGCAATCAATAAATTCATGAATAATTATGATTAATAATAATTACTTCATATATACTTTCAATACAAAATTTGGGTATGGGAATTAATAACCAGCAATACAGTGATCAGAGTATGCAGCCACATGTAATAAATTCACTAGAAATCAGGTAAATTACATTAGATACCCGATTCGTATGAGAAATAATATGATTCGATTGGAAATATAATTATCAATTAAGTTTCATCACATTATATTCAAACAGAAATCTTTCAGGGGGAAGGTGGCTCTAACATCAGTTATATAGTAATACATGTAGCATGACACGCAGTCTTTTTAATGAATGGCTTACCCCTGTACACCACCTAGGGAGACAGCAATTTCACACCTGACAAATAATCAGAAGGCCGCTGGCGTTGTTCCAGTATGCATGGCCTGCATAAGAAAATAATGAATACGTTCAGGGTCGGCATGTTCCTATCCATGCACACGCCTAGAAAACTGAATGGCGGAGTCTGATAAATCGAGCTGCACAAGATGTAAACAAAACCCACGTGACTACATGACCCAGGCATTCCACGAAATGGCGGGAAAAGGAACGACAGCTAAATTGTCCCAAAAATATCCAAGAACACATATATCAGTATTTCATATATCAGTATGATTACGACAGCATTGAACGTTAGCCCCAATAACAAGAACTGTCGACAAATAACATTATAGCTCATTACAAGTCCGTTACCACGGGTAAAATACCAGGTTCCAAAAAAAATAGGTCACACGACATGTGTACAAGGCGGAAGTCCAGAGACGAACTTCTAAAACACTAAAATTTAGTATCAAACTAGCCAAAATGCAACTTGAAACATCTACACCCTGCCGAGGGATAGTTCCGAACAATGATAGCACGGAGATACAAGATAGAGAACACATATTTGCCCAAAATATATCAGCAAAACTTCCCTGCATATATCTCCTCTAAGGCCATGCTTTCTCAGCGCAAAGGCCCACGTGACCTCTCCCACACCCGAGGGAATCACCGCAGCAGCCCGAGCGGCATCCCACAGCAACCTACACAAACCCTCACAACAAAGCATTGCGTGTCGCTCGAAGAAGTCAACTGTCCCCGAATGGCAACGAATAATGCAGAAAACTCCAGCGATCAGGAAGATCACATCGGGTGATCAGATTCACTCACAACCTTCCAGGGTTCCCACCCTGGAGAATCGAACCGCAGAGGTGAAATATCCACCAGCTCACACTCTTCCCGGCCATTTTTCGCTGGTCCCACAGCGAATATCTGTGCTGCTACAATATCCATATAGTCCATATAACACAGGTCTGCCTGGGAGGCAGTCGCCAGGTGTCCAGCATAATACTAGCATCTACATTCGGTTACTTCTGCTCAGCCGCTCCAGTAAGAAGCTGGGCAAATAAAAGATGACTCTGGCTAAAAGTAGTCAGGACATCAGGTGTGACCAGCGCTGCGTCCGTAAATTTAGTCATCTGCTGCTGTACAGCGGATCGGGGTACCCTAGAAGGGTTACCGTGCACACCTGCTGTCGTGCGTGTACTTCTCCGCACCACAGGATCTGGGCTGGCTGCCCTCCTAGAATCTGTTTCAACCACCAACGGAGAAGGTGGAGGTTCACCCAAATACTCCTGTTACAGGGGCTTCGCTATTCCGTAGTTCATGCTGCCGGGATTCACCTTCGACCTCAGGGGACCTCTGCTCTGTGGACGGAGAGGACTCCTCACCAGGGAGACCAGAGTCCGCCTCCACTGCCGACTCCATCTCTACAGGAGAATCACTAGGGGGTTCCAAGTCCTCTTGCACTGGCGATCTCATCACCAGTGGAGAATCACCATGCGGTTCCAAGTCCTCTTCGACCGGCAATGCCATTACCACAGGAGATTCACCAGGGGGTGCAAGTCCTCTACTTGGATGATTACCTCATATTCAATCTCGTCCCTCGTGGGCCTATCCGTACAGTTTGAAGCATCAGAGTGCACATCAGAATCATTGTGTTTTACTGGGTTGTCCAGCAGCAGCTGGCGAGCATCCAGGAATTCCTTTCGACCAACAACCTTATTCGAGCCTCCACCTTTCAAAGGATTTATCTCATAGACGTGCGATTGCGGGTCTGGTCGCCCAACTACCTGATATGGTATGGGACTGCAGTGGTCATGTATCTTGTAGCGGCCTTTAGGGTGGCTGCTCAAAAAACGCGGGATCCAAATGGTATATCTGTGTCCACCGCTCGTTTGTCATGGTGCTTCTTGCGTCAAAGAGCTTCCCGTTCAAGCCTCGCATTTGCCTGCCTGAAGGCATCAGACAGACGCTCATGATGTTCCACAAGTCACCCAGCAATGGGATCCACCTTGCCAGAACCTGTATCGATGTCTCCCAGTACATTGTCGACAGGAAGGCTCGGCTCCCGTCCGAAAAAGAGGAAATGTGGCGAATAACCTGTCGAAGAATGCGGTGTGCAGTTGTAAGACCACACAAGCTGTGGCAAATACTCCGGCCATTTGCACTTATGATGAACAGGGATGGTACGCAGAAGATCATGAAGGGTGCGGTTAAACCGCTCGCATCCACCGTTTGGTGGTAAGGGGTTGTCCGACTCTTAGTGATTCCGTATAAAGTGCACAACTCCTGTATGAGGTTAGACTCGAAATTTCTCCCCTGATCACTGTATATTCTTTGGGGGACTCTAAACCTGACGAACCAATCTTGAACCAATACCTTGGCCACAGTTTTCGCTGTTTGATCCTTGGTATGGATGGCTTGGGTGTATCTTGTAAATGCATCGGTGATCACCAGCACATTCTCGTGTCCACTACTGGATTTCTCTAACTGGGTGAAGTCTATTGCTAAAACTTCCAGGGGTTTACTGGCCAGCAAATTCCCCATTGTGGGACGGACGGGCTTCTCAGCTTTCGCGAGCGCACACCTCGAACAGCGTTGGCAGTACTGTTGAACAGTCCTCCCCATCCCAGGCCAATAACAACGACTACGTAACAGATTGAGGGTGCGTTCCGCACCCTGATGGCCCATATCATCATGAACACTGGTCAACACCTTGATCTGTAATACTTCAGGCAGCAACAGTTGTTTCGTGCTCCGGCCATTATCAGGCTTGCGGTACAGAAGACTATCCAGTTTTTCCAGTCGATCCCATTGGTGAAGGAGCTTGCGAACACCCGGGGCCTCTTTGGCCAACTGCCGACCTACAGGTTTGTGGTTCCGATTCCAAAAATGCAGCAGCCTACCAATGACTGGGTCATCAGCCTGCATCTTGGCTAGTTCACTGCGAGGGATCACTTGACATCATAGGTTCTGTAGCAGCAGATCGTGCCTGTAATTCTCTGATACAGGGCAGGTAAGAACGTATGGTACTGACTAACTAGACTGGCATGGTGGTGGCTTGCCCCAGCGTCTGCAAGCCCTCTCCATCTGTTGTTTCATTAAGCAATCAAAGGTTGGTACAATCTGCCGAACTCTATTTGGAGCATCAGTCTCAGTCTCCTTGCGGCTCAGCGAGTCCGCATTGCCATTAGATCGTCCTGAACGATACTTGATCTTGAAATCGAAAATGGCTAATTGTGCGACCCATCTCATCTCCACTGCAGATAATTTTGCTTTGTCCAAGTGTGCCAACGGATTATTGTCCGTATAAACAGTAAATACTGTCCCTAACAGGTAGTCCCGGAACTTTTCCGTAACACACCATTTAAGGGCTAGTAGCTCGAGCTTCACATTCCTTTCAGCGGGTTTTAGTCCACGATTAGCATAGGCAACGACAACAAGTTGTCCATTCTGGTGTTGCGACAATACTCCGACGAGTCCCTTAAAGCTAGCGTCCGTTTCCACGACGAATGGTAGACTAAAATCGGGGTAGACCAGGATAGGCGCCGATGTAAGCAGAGCTTTGAGTTGCCTGAATGATTCATCACACCGTGAATCCCACCTCTCTGAGAATGGACGAGTGTCCACTGATTCCGTCCTGGATTTTCCTTTCTTGCGCGGTCCACCAGTCACTGCATGGAGCGCAGAGGCGACCTGAGCAAAATCCTTTACAAATCGTCTATAGTAACTAGTCAGGCCCAGGAACGAACGCAATTCCCGGACACTGGTCGGGGTCTTCCATTCCGTAACAGCTTCTATTTTGCTGGGGTCAGTGGTAATATCTTTTTCCGATATGATATGCCCCAGATAGGCTACCTCCGTCTTAAACAGATGACACTTTTCCGGTTTAAGCTTTAAGCCGAATTTTTGTAATCTTGAGAAGACCATCTCCAATCTCTCCATCATTTCCTCGAATGTGCTTCCAAATACTAAAATGTCATCGAGGTACACAATGAGTGACTGTAGATTTTGGTCACCCAAGCAGGCCTGCATAAGGCGAGAAAATGTAGCTGGCGCGTTGCAAAGACCTATGGGCATTCTCGTATACTCATAAAGACCACGGCAGGCAATCCGCAAAGCTGTTTTAGGTATGTGCTGTTCTTCTATTGCGCTTTGCAAGAAGCCATGTGCCAGGTCAAAAGATGCGAAGTACTTGGCACCAGATAACGCCTTCAGCGCCTCTTCCACACGAGGCAAGGGATGAGCATCTTTCACTGATTTTACATTTAACAACCGGAAGTCGCCGCACACCCTTATATTTCCATTCGGTTTCTTCACCAGGACCATCGCCGAGGCATACGGGGATGTATTGGGTCGCAACACGCCGGCTGCTAGTTGTGTCTCAAGATATTCCTCGACCTGTGGCCAGTAGTGGGGATTGACCCTACGATAAGGCAGTTGCACTGGCCTGTCATCTGAGGTGATTATCCGATGCTTGACTGCATCACTATATCCAAGGTCATGGTCTCCCTTACTGAAAAGACTGTCATATTTGTTCAGAAGAGCCCTTACTCGTTCTTCTTACTCGTTGACCAATGTCTAGCTTGGAGAAGAGATCTTCGGGATTGTCAGGGCATGGATCCTTACCTAGATCCAAAGCTTCTACAGGGTTTAGCATAACCTCCTCGCAATACAGAACTGGATCTTCTCGGACGGATTTCAGCAGGGTCCCAGATGACAGTGCAGCAACGCCAACACGAGGGCGCAGATAGACATCTTCTTGACTCAGGTTAAGGAACTCCACAGGAATCCTCCCTTGATGGACTGATACCAAGGCTGGCTTCACCAAAATATTTCGAGGGGTCGCACCCTGTTCTTCAGGTAAGGCACTTACCAATGCAACCGACTGTTTCTGAGGTAGGTTTTGTCGTGTAGTACATGCAACGATCCGGCTGCACATGGCAGGGACCCGGACAACATCACGGCCTGAAATACGCACAGTACTGCAGAAGTCGAGTGGTTCTCCTTCATTACTGCCGGTGATATTATGAGCATAAAGGGCCAAAACGGGAGCCCAATCTTTCCATTCGGCCGTGTATGAGAGCTCGCTAAGTAAATCCATACCAAGCATGCCTTGAAGCTGCTCTTGAATGGCTCGGACGACATTGCTCCCCAGCACAACAGGACAATGACGTTTTCTGGATGCCATCGGACCATCTTCAACATCGGTTACCACCAGGAAACCCAACTGGGAAAAGGTATGCCCCAAAACAGTGAGATCAACTTCCACATACCCCTTATAGCGAATACGGGACCCATTAGCGGCCGATAATCGCAGATAGTTCGAAACGACAAGGAGATCCCTCCCCGAGGATAGGTGTTCATTGAAAAAACTCTCCGATATGCAGGAAACTTCCGCCCCAGTATCCAATAGACAGCGGGCCACCACAGACCCCAGCTAAATAACCGCATTAGGACACGTCGCAGAGACTTTTTCAAAAAATGAGCCTTCATCTGCAATCTCCGCTGAGCCTACCACACGACTCACAGAGATAGGCCAGTTCCGTTTCCCGACAAAGGTGACTGGGCAGGTGTTTCTCTCTGTTGCCTGATGGGACAAACTGCAACAAGATGGTCTGGTGACAGGCACTTAAAACAGAGGCGTCGACCTTGCTCATCCTTTAAGGTAGGTCTACGGCTACCACCACCTCCAAATCCCCTCCAGGATTGAGAGCGGTTGCTGTCTTCAGAGTTAGATCTATCTGAAAGGGACTTGAGTGTTTCCTGCAGCTTGTTGATGGACTCCTGTTGGTCTTTCAACATACGCATTATGGGCTCGTCTATAGTCGCTTCTTGGACCACCACTGACTTAGTCTCTGGGCGAGAGATACATTTACCGAACCAGTCAAGTGCCCTATCTCGAGCCTCAAAGAAAGAGAGACCAGGCAACTCGGCAATGAGTCGACGGAGTTCTCTTTTTAAGCCATCATCTTTAACAGCTTCTGCTAACAGCCCTTTTAAGGTTGCATCACGGTTACCTCTTGAAGCTGGGTCTAGGTCTCCTATGAGCTTATGGATGGTCACCAACTGCAGTAAACAACTTAGAACATCTTCATCACGCCTCTGAGAATACTGAGACCAACACTGTCCCAAGGTGTCTCCATCCCCAAACACCTTGTTCAATACCCCAAAAATGCTCTGTACCGATGAATTCTCGTTTAACCCACGACCCTGAATTTCTTGTCTGGCCTCCCGGCCCAGTGGTCCAAAATGAGAGCAGATTGATGCTGTGGACCAAGTCTACAGGCAGCTAAGTGGGATCTGACATCAGCTATCCACTCTGTGATACTGATTTCAGATGGCTTGGAGTGACGATCATAGAACCGATCTAAGCGGCGAGCTTGCGACACGTATACAGGTGGTGACACCACAGATACTCCACGTGATTCGGATCTCGGCCCTCTGTCCCCAACATCGCGTTCTACCTGCTCACGTCCAACCCGTTCACGTTCAACCCGTTCACGTTCCACCCGCTCACGTTCAACCCGTTCACGTTCAATCCGCTCACGTTCAACACGTTCACGTTCAATCCGATCACGTTCAACCCGTTCACGTTCTATCCGCTCACGTTCAACCCGTTCACGTTCTATTCGCTCATGTTCAACCCGTTCACGATCCGGCTTCACTAGTCTACTTATTTCCTCCTTAGCAACTGCTTCTGCAACTTCGGCGGCCTTAGCTCTTTCCATAGACTCTGTCAGCTTAGCATCAAGTTCACCCAACCGTCGCGTCAACTCCTCAATAGTCGCCATAATGCACAGTATACTTACCGACACGAATCACGACAATGCCTGACCCCGAAAAGTATGCATACAAAGCTGTGGGATGCAGGAACAGGCCGCCAGCGCACCACCCAGATTAAAAGGCTCTACCCCCGATCCCGGGATGGAAAGAAAAATAATTTTACAAAAAAAATATGAAAGGGGGGGGGGGAATAGAAATCTTTGGAATACCCACCAATTTCGAAACCTAGGATCTATAGACACGGTTCGTCTCTGGGCAAAGCTACAATTGTATGATAATGCTGGAAAATCACTGCTGGTTGTGGGGGGGGGGATGAAATAAATTGAAAAATTTGAAACAGTTGAACCAGTATCGCACCCATACCACAGTAATGACAGGTAAGCCATTCTCATTCAGGTAGAAAATCGCTCAAATAGACCAACCCATATACACCTATAAGTATATCCAGTCACACCACATTCACACCATTTCCTCACACAGAGATACCAAGCATATCTCATTCAGATTGTTCTTCTCAACCAGTACACCATCTATGAGGAATACCCTATATGATTCAGTTTGTGTCCCTTGTATTTCAGCTCCTGATCCAATGTTCCCTATATCTTCATGAGACAGTCTATGTAATTTAATATCATTAAAACAGAACTGGATGAATTTGACTGACAGTTCAGCAGCACCAGATAGTCTTGACCTGGCAGAATAACCAGCACAATATAGAATTTAAATCACTGTATCACCAGCACCAGATAGTCTGCAATCCATCGTATAACAGCACCAGCAGATCCGCAGCACCAGATAGTCTTGACTCGGTATTATAACCAGCACCAGATAGTCTGCAATCCATCATATAACAGCACCAGCAGTTCAGCAGCACCAGATAGTCTTGACTCGGCATTATAACCAGCACCAGATAGTCATTCACCATTTAACAGCACCCACAAGTATTGTTTGTTGCTGTTTGCCATAGGAATATGCACCCTTGGAATACAGGAGGTCTCGTTTCATCCTCATCAATCCGTACGACCCAAGTTCAAACTGTCATTTAACACCATCCTGTCCACGACACCAATTGTAGGACTCGGAATATTTCACTCACTTCCACAGATGACATAAGTCCAATATTTCAGTTAACATGGGTGTAATCATCAGTTTATTTATTATTCCATGAGTATCCATTTAACAGTTTCGGATGGTGTGAGTACGAGAGTACGGTACATAAGTTTGGACTGCAGCAGAATTACGATAGCGGGATAAGACCCTGAAAAACAGAAATAGTAGGAATTAGTTTCCTATTTACCAGATACCCTAATGTTAATTCACCCAACTGACGAACACTGAAGAAATCTACAT
Source organism: Hanleya hanleyi (assembly GCA_036873755.1). Lineage (NCBI taxonomy): Eukaryota > Metazoa > Mollusca > Polyplacophora > Lepidopleurida > Hanleyidae > Hanleya > Hanleya hanleyi. The sequence continues at coordinate 97,021 of JAVTVY010030897.1, read as the reverse complement.
AGTGATCTATGGTACGGAAGTAAAGGGTTAATCGGCATAAACGCATGCAGGTCGTATGGTCAATATTCATAGCGAACACATTAACCTACAATGACGGAGTTAATATTCAGGAAGAATGGGTTAACCCTTATGAGTAATGTTACATAACAATAGGGTTAAGATTCGAAGAGAATGGGTTAACCCTAAAACGCCTGTCATTAAAGTTCGGAACACTAGGTTCAATTCAGATGTGACCTTCAGGTTCATAATGCAGTACCATCTAATTCAGCAATCAATAAATTCATGAATAATTATAATTAATAATAATTACTTCATATATTCTTTCAATACAAAATTTGGGTATGGGAATTAATAACCAGCAATACCGTGATCAGAGTATGCAGCCACATGTAATAAAATCACTAGAAATCAGGTAAATTACATTAGATACTCGATTCGTATGAGAAATAATATGATTCGATTGGAAATATAATTATCAATTAAGTTTCATCACATTATATTCAAACAGAACTCTTTCAGGGGGAAGGTGGCTCTAACATCAATTATATAGTAATACATGTAGCATGACACGCAGTCTTTTTAATGAATGGCTTACCCCTGTACACCACCTAGGGAGACAGCAATTTCACACCTGACAAATAATCAGAAGGCCGCTGGGGTTGTTCCAGTATGCATGGCCTGCATAAGAAAATAATGAATACGTTCAGGGTCGGCATATTCCTTGCACACGCCTAGAAAACTGAATGACGGAGTCTGATAAATCCAGCTGCACAAGATGTAAACAATTACAAGCGTCTAGTCCGTCATTCATAATCCAGCCGTCGTCCATTAGAGAATATCCGCGTCCATAATCCAAAGACCTATTCCATTTTCCATATAACAGTATTAGCACCAAATTCAAAAAGACAATCATAGTATACATAAACATAGGCTTGTTTCCTGCAAGAGAGAAGCGGTCAACAGTTTTCAATGATGCCGGTAAGACATCATGATGTTCCAAAAATGTCAAATCCGTATCGCTGATCAGTATTCTTAATCCATAATATTCGTTGTAAAGTCGTCATCTAAAGAATGATGTATCTCAGTCACGCTTTGATTGTGACTGTTCATATGAGTACCATGAGGATCTTGAAGTACATGGGTTTATACGGCCCCTAGCCCCGGGTTAAGCGGAATTAGACACAAGTTACGAAACGTAGCGCCATAGATCTTGCACGCTACGTTCGTATTTTGCTATCAGCATGCGATATGTATCGCCAAATTTGAGAAACTTTGAGTGTAGGCGCTTGGTGGAATAGCCCTGTTTTTAAGTTTCTGCACCAGTGTTTTGTGACGTTGATTAAAATCGTCACATTTAACACAGGATCTAGCAAATGCTACTAAGCGAGATATGTATACGCCATATGCAGGTCCCACTGGAATATTACTGTCCAGAAAGGGATAGTTTACGATGTCGAAATTTTAATGATCTCTTTTGTCATAAAGTCGACGAGAGAGAATGCCCGCTTCATTTTTATAGAGATATAGATCTAAATATGATCTGCCTGTAGGGCTATCTGTAGTTTCCTTCAAATCCAGTGAAGGTGGATATATATCCTTCACTGCGTCATTTATATAGCGATTATCCACAGCGAGAAGATCGTCTATATAGCGTTTGGTGAATGAGAAGGAACGGGCTTTGAATGGATCGGTTTTTGAAAGCGCCTGCATATAGTCATATTCATAAGAGAACAGATACAGGTCAGCCAACAGGGGTGCACAATTAGTACCCATTGGAATACCTATATGCTACTGATATATTGTGTTGCCAAATTTCACATAGATATTTTTAATGAGAAATTCAAGCAACTCTATAAACAAAGAAACATCCCATGAATGATATCTCTTGTATGTAGTAGAGCTAAAGAATGCTTTATGGCTTCCGACATTAATATATCTACGATCAGTTTTCTTGAACACAGATACTATTAATGAACTTAGACGGTCAATAAGGTCCTGATGAGGGGTTGTAGTATAGAGAGTCGAGAAATCCCATGTGGATACATGTCTGTACGGTATGTGACCTTTAGCATCAAGTTCTTCCGTAAGACATTTTGAGTTTTTCAATATCCACATACATTCAACGCCAGAGTTCTTAGAAATAATGGCGCAATACCTTTCCCAAAATGCTTTTACCTCCTGAAGGGCCCTCGTCAATAGGGTTGAAAGAAGCTTGGTGGTGCAGCTTCTAGAACCAGCTATGAATCTAGCTTTGTATGGTGATTTATGCATTTTGGGAGTCCAGTATAGTTTTGGTATGTCGTTATGATTGGTTGGAAGACAAATACCTCTTTCCCTGAGAAACTTTTTGTGATTGTTAAATAAATCTTCCAGAGTAAATGCAGTTTGGGAGTAAGTAGACGTATTTGATGAAGGTATGTCTACACTCAATTCTTTAACCAGCACCTGGTAATAGTAATATTTACATATGAATATTATATTATTCGGAGCTTTGTCTGCTGGGACTATGACGAATTTACTCTGGAGATTTGCTAGAACTTCTTGCGATCTGGTTTTGCTTGGGGAAGAGTACTTCTGTCAATATGGCGGATTGTTTCAACGACCTTGCTCTTGGTGAGGTCCAGCCCATCAGCGAGTACTGTAGGTTCAACTTTTTCTCACTTAGACCAATCAATAACGTACTGTTCCAATGCAGACAGGACTATCTTCTGGTCGGCCTGCAGATTTATTCTTCTTGGCTCTCTATATTTAGGTCCTTTCATCAGGAGTAATTTCAGATCCTTATCACTCACCACATCAAGGTCACCAGTCACAATATGTTTGCATGGTGTATAGATAAAGTTCGACGATTCACAATCACAACTATAGTCTCCTGACGTGTATAAGTTCCAGTCAAACTCCTGGACAGCATTGGAGTAATTGAATATTTTGGTGGCTATATATTTAGTGTACTTATATGAAATGCAAGGAGGTTCTGTGAACTTAAAATAGTTTGGTACAGGGTTGCGTACCTCTGGATCATTCAGGATTCGAGGTAAATTAATGATGTCCAGTCCTTTATCTAAGTAGTTGAGTTTCAAGAAAAGCCGATCTTGAGATGTTTCGATTATGTTCACTGGACGATACAACCGATAATACGCTATATCTTGACATACTTTAATGATTTTTGATGGTACATGTAGTCACCCACGTGACTACATGACCCAGGCATTCCACGAAATGGCGGGAAAAGGAACGACAGCTAAATTGTCCCAAAAATATCCAAGAACACACATATATCAGTATTTCATATATCAGTATGATTACGACAGCATTAAACGTTAGCCCCAATAACAAGAACTGTCGACAAATAACATTATAGCTCATTACAAGTCCGTTACCACGGGTAAAATACCAGATTCCAAAAAAGGTCACACGACATGTGTACAAGGCAGAAGTCCAGAGACGAACTTCTAAAACACTTAAATTTAGTATCAAAATAGCCAAAATGCAACTTGAAACATCTACACCCTGCCGAGGGATAGTTCCGAACAATATATATCTATCTCGCTTATACATATCTCGCTTAGTAGCATTTGCTAGATCCTGTGTTAAATGTGATGATTTTAATCAACATCACAAAACATTGTTGCAGAAACTTATAAAACAGGGCTATTCCACCAAGCGCCTCCACTCAAAGTTTCTCAAATTTGGCGATACATATCGCATGCTGATAGCAAAATACGAACGTAGCGTGCAAGATCTATGGCGCTACGTTTCGTAACTTGTGTCTAATTCCGCTTAACCCGGGGCTAGGGGCCGTATGAACCCATGTACTTCAAGATCCTCATGGTACTCATATGAACAGTCACAATCAAAGCGTGGCTGAGGTACATCATTTTTAGATGACGACTCTATAACGAATATTATGGATTACGAATACTGATCAGCGATACGGATTTGATATTTTGGAACATCATGATGTCTTGCCGGCATCATTGAAAATTGTTGACCGCTTCTCTCTTGCAGGAAACAAGCCTATGTTTATGTATACTTTTGTCTTTTTGAATTTGGTGCTAATACTGTTATATGGAAATGGAATAGGTCTTTGGATTATGGACGCGGATATTCTCTAATGGACGACGGCTGGATTATGAATGACGGACTAGACGCTTGTAATGATAGCACGGAAATACAAGATAGAGAACACATATTTACCCAAAATATATCAGCAAAACGTCCCTGCATATATCTCCTCTAAGGACATGCTTTCTCAGCGCAAAGGCCCACGTGACCTCTCCCACTGCAGCAGCCCGAGCGGCATCCCTCAGCAACCTACACAAACCCTCACAACAAAGCATTACGTGTCGCTCGAAGAAGTCAACTGTCCCCGAATGGCAACGAATAATACAGAAAACTCCAGCGATCAGGAAGATCACATCGGGTGATCAGATTCACTCACAACCTCCCAGGTTTCCCATCCTGGAGAATCGAACCGCAGAGGTGAAATATCCACCAGCTCACAATAATAAAACAAGAGCCGTAAGGTCGCATATTGCCTGCTTGTCGAGTCTTTATCGTACACCGACGGTCACGTTTATCACACGAATCAAAGTAACAACAAATCACTTGCAATGAGTTTATATTTGGTCAATGGCAGTATTCATACACGTATAGTAGACATGAAATCTTATTTCCTAGTATAGCTAATGTTCCCTTGTACAGTAATCATGGTGCTAAGTTTGGTCTCAATACTTGGGTAGAAAACTCTACAGTCTCGTCCACTCAACGGCTAAGAACCTCAATACAGAAATTACTGGGATTCTTTGACATAGTGAATTTAACTCAAGATACAGTACAGACAAACTAGATTCAGATTTGGGATTACGCGACACTGACCCTAGACCTCAAAATCTATATGCTTAGACGTTTAGAATTGAATTGGCAAAACAAATAAATAGGGATCTTGTGAGTCACGTGGATAACACGTCTCACAGTTTTAGATGTTGAGCTAATCAAACGTTTAAGAAGTATTCTAGACAATGTCCAAGCTCCACTTTCGGGTGGAAGATGATAATAGCCTGATAGCTATACTTCCGACATATCTTGTGTAAAACTTTGAAATGAAATGACCGAATTGTTTGTAAATTATCGTGATAACAAGAGAGGCAAACGGATAGGCAGCGATTCTATCTTCCCTGATTGTGATATTGGCCTTGAAACCTAAACTAAATGACTCTCGTCAATATCACATGTATAACATACTTGAAAAGTTCGAGATGTTTGCTGAATCATAACACGAAATACAGACAGGATATTTGGTAGATTCACTCCCTGGGTGCAGTGATCTTTACATTTGATCTACTGATCCCGATATCAAATGAGTGAGATTTATTATTCTAATGTATCTTCAGTGATCAAAGTGGGTTGACTGAATGATTTCAACGCTATCGTGGTAACACAAACACCCACTCCCCCCACACATACTATATTTCCCGACCGAGGTCTGGTTGGGAATAATTACATAGATTAAAGCACATGGATAGATATATATATGTAATTAAATAAGAAATAAAGCTACACTAAAGGTATAATTTTTAGCTAAACTGTATATTGTACTGCTAAACCGGTTTCGCCCATTTTATGGACTTTTCAATAACAATAATATATTTATTCATATGTGAGGCTATATATACATATAGTTGCCTTGTAGTTGAACATGTTAAAACGCATTTTTATATACAAATTAGACACTGAAGACATATATATTAACAATATAATAATGAGTAGACAAAAGGTAAAACAGTTTGTTATAATCCGATAACGCTATATACTAGAACAAAAACTAAACCTGTTGTCGATGGACTTTTAATCTTTTTCTGATGCAATGTATGTTTTGTCACATCTATTGCATGCAATAACATACAGTATTCTTATGGCGAAACAGAGAAGTAGACCCAACAATGATGTTCGTACAGCACTTGCATGTCGGTTTTCCACATTTAGATACTGAGAACGTTTGATTATTTGGTGTGAATTTGGCAGAAGTCTTTTAAGATTGGGTGCCTGTCGTTCGTGGTATGAATTAAGTAAATATACAGACTGGTGGGTAGACACTTTGCAGAGGATTTCGAATGGTCTGGGTCCGTTTTAGGAAAGAGCTCACAATCGTGAGTAAAATGATGCGTACAGCATGCAGATAATCCAAATGGTTACAGAGATATTGGAGTTAACGTCTAAAACTGATATTCCGAATTTTCTGATAATGAGATGTGTTGAGGTCATCAAGTGAACTCAAGATAATAAGATAAATTTAAACTTGAATATTCACATAGCTATAAGTTTAATTGATATTATTTTCAGGAATTCGATTACTATAGTAGCAGGTTACGAAGGGCTTTAGTCTGGAAATTGCACGGGTTATGAAATCCCAATTAACAAAGTTCGATGCTGTACAGATTCATGTTAAAAAAATCACTTCAGCTATTTAAATTTTTGGAATTAAACGTTTGGCTACCAGATGCTATTGTAACCACCTATCCTAAACTGTTGGTCACAAAGTCGCAAAAGTGATATACAATAACTTGTAAACACAATGTCAATGAACTGCAACATATTCAGAATCTCGCGTTATTTAGGAAAGAAAATATGTTGTTATTTGTGTATATAATTAACTCTAGGTCAGTTTGTATCAGACCCAAACATCTTCGTACTGCGATATTCCAGCAACCATTGGGAATATTTTCATGAAATAATGTTAAATTTTCCAGAAGAAATATGATAACAACATATCCCTCCTGCTTTATGTCCCCTTTGGCGAAGTTATCGTTAAATACACTGATTTTCCCTTTGATTTTTTATCTTTAAAACGGGGTCCCACGCACCTAGCAAAACGATGGGGAGCGGCCGCTATTAGGAGGTTTCCTTGATGGCCGCCGTAAGAATATCGCATATGTCAGATTACGACCCATTTTAGCTAGAAATTCACATTGAGTGTCTACCTTGAACTGATTAAGGACTTTTGATCCATCTGTCATATTGATGACACCCCAAAACATTCAGAAATACCTAAAACATTCATTTATTGACATCTCAAAGGGTTCGGAAAAATAAAATGGCCGCCATTCAAATACCACTTTTCCACTTCATGTAACTGAAGAAAGAAACCTCTCTAGCAGCTGAAGCTTTCTGATATTATACGGTGACTAAGATACTTCTATGTGCGAAGGGTGACACGAAATTCAAAATTGCAACGGTGGAATCTTTTTTTTTGTTTTTGTTTTGGCACCATTTCCTTACCTAAACCCTTATGAAACCAATTGTATTCTCTTCAGTTAATGAATCTCTATTTTCCTCATCAGTTTTATGACAGAAAATGATGTATAGTGTGAGAAGTTTCGGCCCTCTAACCCAAAAGTTAACAAAATTATTTACAGAGGAGAGGGCTAGTACCGTACATAAATCCGGCCCTACCCTATAATGGGTTGCATTTCTGCGACTGCGACGCAATGACAGCATTCACAGTGATCGTATCTCAAGATATATATGTATATGTGAAACTTAATACAATACAATATACAAAAAATGGTAGCTCGTTGATGTATGACATCGTCGTGACATACTACAAGTAAATAAAATATATCATAAACAGACGACCACTTTGATTGCTGCCAATGAATGTATGTCCTTATTTTCCGATAAGGAAAAAATAATGATCATATTTTATTCAAGTTCATTCTCAAGATACACAGCAATGCACGCATTTGCAGATATATACTTGGAATGCTTATGACAGCAAAATTTAGCATCGTCTTGAACATGATGAACAAAATTAAATTCATGCTTTTGTTATTGATTTCCGAGTGTAGTTGATTCTCAACGTTTTGCTATGATTAAATCGTCACATTTGTCAACCAGTGTTACTTCCGCTAATTCTGCTGTTCTCGATGTTTATGTTTGCGAAAACGTGGATGAATGTATAGGTTTAATTGCACTCATACACATACATTTAAAGCGGATGCAATATTCCCATCTCTGGGTATTGTATATCTACACTGTATATCCACACCAGTATATTGTATTACATATGCGTCTGGATTATTTTGGTCTATGGAGGTCAGGCGTGATTTAGATGTAACGGAGCTCCACAAATGTTTGGCACACATGCAGATTTGGTGGATAACTTCCTCGAGAAAGTATTTTGATGGATGACTGGAGCTATGCTGAGATGAATGCGGCTATTCCAGACTGACGATACACAAACTCGTGCGCCTTCCTGAAAAAGTTTCTGTGGCAAACTATGGTCCTAAAATTAAGATGACATCTTGCAGTGGTAATTTGCTTAATAGTTTCAAATGATATAATTACAACACATATAAGGGAAGTGGGAAGAGGTGCCGACATACCGACTGCGTCACATGACTTCACAGAATAGCCTTCTGGTTAACCTATTCTAAACACATACCAAGAATCTAACGATTCGTGATATGTGTTGTATCTCAGGTACGCTGTTATTGTACCTGTTCATGTGGCAACTTGGATGATATGACCACACGGCTCCTAGCACCGGCATAAGCGGTATTAGATACAAATCTAGAGAGCTATGGATCAGCATCTAATTTTCAACACAGCGAATTGAGATAATTTGTCACGCAGCTTTTGCGAAGACTTTTGGGAAAATGGCGTAATACTGGCATCATCACTGCGGTCATCTAGAGTTTTTCTACATTTTTGGTGCAGGCAAGGAAATCATCTATGAAACACATGACAGTGAACGTTAATTGGAATGGATGTATTTTAACAGCTAAATTTCAAATAAAATCGAATCGGAATCCGAATTGAAAGCAGCAGACAATTACAGTGTATAAATATACAGTGTATATATACGAAAACGAAACGATAACGAAAATTCAGACGGATTCGTTCCTGTGTATGACCTGTAAGCTTTCACATCTCGTCCTGTTGCATTACCTGTTCTGTTTTAATTATCCAAATCCATTTTTTTTTCAAAACCAAATACTTCTCCTACGATGTGTTCACGAAGTACTTTCCACAGGGTTATTGTCAACAGAAAAGTATATAGCTTTAGCTTCGTATTGAAACGTGGATCCAACTATATATCTAATATTGTGTAGGAAGGTGAAAATAAGCATAGTACGGTAGTCTTGTTCTATCTGAAACCAGCTATCTAGCTGTCTGTGGCTTGCGCTAGGGACCGTGTGGTCATGTCATCCAAGTTGCCACATGAACAGGTGCAATAAAAACGTACCGGAGATACAACACATATCGCGAATCGTTAGATTCTTGGTGTGTGCTTTAGAATAGGTTAACCAGAAGACTATACTGTGAAGTCATGTGGCTCTGTCAGTATGTCGGCAACTCTTCCCACTTCCCTCATATGCGTTGTAATGCCCATACACATATGAAAAATGTTTACATAAATAAAAGCCTACACAGTGATTCCACAATATCAGACTGTTACAGTTAACGGTTCACTAATATTTTCCCGATGAATGGATGAATATGTCCCAATTCGGGATGAGCGGGGCAAAGAAAGGGCAATGGAACAGAAGTAACACGTTTGACGTTTAGCCGATGTTTAGAAATCAATATTAATTTTGATATGAATTACACGATGAAATATCGGTGAACTCAATAAATTTGGAAGGCGTTGATGAGAGGTCACCAGTGTAGAAACTTTACGTTTGGAACTAAATTATTATACGTGTACAGCTGAGCTCCCTAATCTGATGTTTTAACAGGGGGCTGTTCATTCATTCAGTCCTAATATACGCATATATTATTGTTACCTTTCATTTGATATCTCAAGTCAAACGTCAATGGCTGTCGCGAACACGAGTGCCGATTAAATGCTTTAACTTCCGCCCTTCCGTCCTTGTTTTTGCTCGACACATTCGGACAAAGATGTAGCCATGTTAACTTTCAGATGACTGCAACATCGCTAGTTTTGTCCAATCTGATACCCGCGGTCAATTGTCGCCAAAACAGGGCCGTACCGTCTGGATCGTCAGTCTTGGTGATGTACGACTTGCTGTGGAGAATTTCGAGAACTTCCGCCGGAAGCTGATTGACCGGAATATTTTCCATTAAAACGAGGAGCAAAGAATGTCTATCGCTGTATATACTCTCCATTCTGGCCATGTTGAACTCGTACATGCACCATTTACTTTCCAAGAACTTTTTGGACAAGAGAACGACAGTTTTTCTGCTATTCTGGATGGCGTTCATGATGTTATCGGCAATGTAGAACCCCGGTATAAAATCTCTCTTGTCGATACAGAGTTTCAGATCCGCCTCCGTCTCTAGCTTAGGTAACATATCCAGTCGTACAAAATCGCGATGCAAGTCTTCGTATGATACGAATGCATCAAACGTGAATGGAGCTTGGTCATCACCGTCAAGTCGTTCATACCCGGTTCTATCCCCTGTACTGACTGCCATGTAATACAAATAACGCAGCTTCCAGCGATATCTGTGAAGAAACTTACCTATCACAATGCACATCGTGATAAAGATTATACACGAGGACACCACCATTAAAGCAGTATAGGTTCGGCAATGTATCTGTAAAAGATTATAGACAGAGGCAAGATCTTGTCCGGCCAGAGCTGACTGATTTCCGTTTTCTAGGGTGCAGTGAGTGGAATGAGCATTTATCAATCGAACTTCTGTATTCATCAACCACTCAACGAAATATTGCGTGTCGCAGTTACACAAGAGAGGGTTGCCTTTAAGTGAGATGTTTAAAGCCGTATGCTGTGATATTTCATCAAGGTCATCCAGAACGGTTTTTGGGATGGAAGACAACTTGTTCGAGGTCAGGTCAAACAGCTTTAAATTTCTTAAATGAGAAATTCCAGTGTTCCATATGGAGATGTAATTTCCAGATAAGTCAAGAACTTTCAGATAGCTCATATCATCGAACAGCCCTGGGGTGATGGTTTCCAGACGATTCTTATACATACTCAGGATTCGAAGATTACGCAATCCCTGAAAGGCGCCCTCCTCAAGATCCGGCCCTAAGTTATTATTTCCAATCCTCAAGTCCCTCAGGCTACGGAAATGTGAAAAGAATCCAGGCAACAACTCGTAGCAAGCATTGCCACTGAGGTCTAGCTCTTCAAGTGTTTCAAGTCCCATGATTGGGCCTTTCCAACGACTGAGTAGGTTGTATGACAGGTCGGCTTTCTTCCCTTTTGGTGCATTGAAACGCATTTGTGGAATACTGAAGCGGATCTTGTAGGTATGACTACAGTACAGTTCTGTTAGATTGGGCGGTAAGTTAAAGGTTAATATTCCAGATTTGGAAATGTTTCCTGTTTCGGGAAATCTTTCCAGGAAAGAGTTTAAATCTGAGTAGTTGAAAGATTCCGACTTCAGTTTCCGATTTGTCGTATTTGAAGGCTCAAATTTGCTAACATACACTTCTTGGTAACTGGCGTAGAAGAACTCCAATTTTCGCAACATAAGAAGTTGCAACGCTTGAGCTTTGTAAGTTTGTATATTATTCCAAGAAATCGAAAAGACTCGCAAAGTCTTGGGAAAACCATTGATAAGGTCACTGTCGATTTGGGCAATCGTGTTATTATCCAAATATAGTTCTTCTAACTGAGTGTCTTTCAAATAGGCCAGGTCTTCCTTATGCAGAAAAGATAATGTCGGATTTTGATGGATCCTTTGTACAAAAACTCTCCGTATTGGAGAGTTCACGAGTCCAGCAAAGCTTATTCCAGCATTCTTCATCTCTAACTTTTGGTTGTAGCTCAGATCCAGTGTGTCTATCTTGGCGGCGACAGGTTTGAAATTGTTCGGGTGTATAGATCTCAAATCACAGCGGGAAAAATTGAGGGTGCTCACAGGGTTATAAATCAGACTTGAGAAGGTATCTGACGAAAGATGTTTCAGAGAACTGGAACCAGACAAATCTATAACTGTCAGCAGTTTTAGTTTGCTATAACCTGGACCGAATGTGGCGCTTGACACGCCGTCTATATATAGCTCTACCAAGGAAGACAGCTCGCCGATTTCGCTATCAAAATAATGAAAATTGCGTTCTTCAATTACCGCATTTGATTTCAAATTTAATACAGTCAGTTGATGTAGAGGACTCAAGATACCGGGATAAAATGACTTCCTGGAAAGCAACAGGTGGTTGTTATTTAGATAAAGACGCTTCAGATTTTCGAGACCCACAAATGACCTATTTTCCATTAGCGAGATATTGTTATAGGAAATATCAAGAAGTTGAAGGCTTCTTAGGTTTTCAAACGATAAGGATGGAACCTTCGATATGAAGTTATATCCGAGAAACAGATGGGTCACATTTCTGGGGAAATCTGCTGGGATAGATGTCAGAGATTTCCCGGAACAGTTAACAATGAGGTTCTGTGTCTCCGGAAACTCGGAACAAACACACGGCTTCACACATGGATTCACAATGGACGATTCGTCGAGGCTATATTTGGCTGACGTTTCTGGTAACATATCATCAAATTGAATAGTTTTATCGTCCATATCGCCAGTGTCTGGATTTAGAATGAGTTCCTTAAGTATACCTTTTCTGGTTGTTGATTCAGGCCAATTTATAGAACGATTGTTTTCGATAACCTTATTGTCGACGCTATTGTGTCGAGTACTGATGAAATGGCTTCCAGAAGTGGTATACTTCGTTAATGACGCGTTCTGCAAAGCAACAGTCGGGTGTATGCTGACCACGAGGCTGGCTAATCCCAAGTAACTCGCCATGTCTTGTCTAGTACAATGTCTGAAAATAGATATAAACAACACTAGATATCGCATAGTAAAGGCATTGGGTGATGTGGCATAATACGTCATTTCATTCAAATGAGAGGGTATAGTTTTGACAGAGGCCCTGACAGACTGTCCACCGCTGTCGTCCACAAGCTGTTTTCGTGCCTACAATCTACAGTCTCTTTCCGTATCACGACGTTACGTCGATTGAATTGAGTTCCAAACGGCTTACAACCGCTTACAATGTGCTGGTATTTCACCAATATGACCGAATAGTACTATATGATAAGAGAACGGGATCTGACAAAAAGAACATCATGTTTTATTTGCTGATCCTCCCTCTCTCTCTCGTAACTACTAAGTGTTTACGAAAACTATATGAGTATCGGTTCTGACAGATTTATACAGCTGCACACAGTCAGAAAAATGATGTTGGTCACCAAAGAGCGGTGTTGATCAACACCAATGAAGTGTGATGAAAATGACTCAACACCAGATTTTGGTGTTAACTGTTAATAATACTGGCTCAACCTCAAATAATGATGTTGACCAACACCACTAAAGGATGTTGGGAAAATATGATGAGTGTCTTTATTCAACACAAGTGTTGAACACTTTCTTTGTTAATCAACTTTATTTTATTTTATTCGCTGTGCATACCCCACAATCCAGTGCAAATTGATTCAAACGATGGCAAGCACTGACAAACATACAAAAGTAACCCTGGATCAAATGGTTTGTTGCCATGCGAAACCAGTTCGATTGCTTGAGATATCATTGTCATTCATTTCGCGAAAGTGGAGCGTCATCAGTTAAAAGTTCGAAGTCATAGAGACGCGAAAGTTTCGGAAGAGTACCATACAATTAGTACACGCAGCGATTATTTTTGGACCAGGATAAATTAGAGATTGGTTAGATCTGGCGAGTTCTTGTTGTTCTTCAACGTTACATGTTGACAAATATGTTCCTTCTTTGAATTACATTATAGAAACAGAACCAAACTCGTAGAACATTCACTATATTAAGTATTGCAGATAGGTCAAGCTACCTATTACGAAAGTTTATATATCAAATGCTTTCAGTAAATTCTAGGCACCAGATCAGAGAGTCAATATTCAGACCTCGTCCACAAAAGAATTTCCGTGTACGACACGACAGTTAGCATTAATTCCAAAAGTGCTCGAAAGGGAAAAGGAAATTTAAACAAAAAACAATACAGGGCTGCTTCATTCGAAAGAGAAACGGTCAGCAGGTTTCAATGATGACAACAACAATACAGGGCTGCTTCATCCGAGAGAGAAACGGTCAGCAGGTTTCAATGATGACAACAACAATACAGGGCTGCTTTATCCGAGAGAGAAACGATCAGCAGGTTTCAGTGATGATAAGATATCGTTATATTCTTTACATTATATCATTATTACTGACCAGTATTCTTCTCGAGAATGACGTATATCAATCAAGCTTTGATTGTGGATGTTCCTTTGAACACCATGCAAATATGATATTCAAGCGGACCTAGCCCTGCATTATAACACGATTCATCGTCTATTTAGAATAGTATTTGTCTGACACTGACAACGTTAACCTGGTTTAGCCGGCTGTTGAGAGTCCAAGCTAGGCTGATGATGACAACAGGCTGATTAAAAATCCCGAAACCAGTCATCGCAGCCGCCTCTTGAACCTCCAAAGAGAGGTCAAATGAATAGTACTTGTCACAATTGCGTAACCAAGGGTCAATCCTCGTGCCCCATAATATGACGAAAGGTTCAGCAACTCATAAATATGTACACCGTATTGACACATACATACACACTCTAAACAGTTATATGTTCTTTGCATGATGAGTCTAATTAAAAATCCCAGTGTGGAGGTGTGGAGCGGTTCAACTAAACTTAAAATAAATAAAGCGACTACTGCAATACGATACATAGTGTATTCTCTTAGCTTTCAAAGACAACTGTCTTCATCCTCAGAGAGTGGCTAAAGCCACCATGTGGTTCATTGATAAACTTGTGAGACCGTATCTTAACAAACTCATTAACCCTTTTCCAACTCGACTTCCTATGTTTGGCCCCGAAAGGAAGAAAATAATTTTTAGAATTCCATTTATTGGCCCAGCATCTCTTCGCCTCAAGCAAGAGTTATTTAGCTTGAATAAACTTATTCCATGTGTTAATCTACAGTGCGTTTTTCAAACACCATGTACCATAGGATCTTACTTTATTACAAAGATAGAGAAGATGACGACCTTAGATCAAATGTTATATATAAAATACACTGTGGTGGTTGTCAATCTACCGAACATCCATTGGACATATACACGGAAGGATGTTAGAGCATAATTTAACCTCCATTAAATATCAGAAGTCTGCACTTGGAGATCACTGTTTGTACAAAGGGCATAATCCTAACCATGCCAGATACACTATTATAGATAATGCTAAATTTGACTCAAAACTAAAGATAAAGGAATCCCTGCAAATCAGCAAATATTGCCCTGATCTGAACAATAGTATGTCTTCTACACCTCTGTACCTATTCAATGTTTGATATGACCGGTTTTCACACATTCAATTGTTGCTTAGTAGTTTTGTAATTGTATATATAACATAGTTTGTTGTTTCCCTTCTCACTGTATTGTACTTTCAACTATTTGAGTGAGTTGATCTCACCTACATGTATGTATATAAACCTATGTGTACCCTCAGCCAGTGCTGGTTCTCCCAGTTTTTTCTGGACGGCTTTGTGCGTACTATGGGGTACCAAGACAAAGGAATCATACACGCGATTACAGTCAACTCACAATTACCAGTATAACTTAACCAAACACCAAAAAGAGACTTACGAACTTGTACATATAGCGATTCTTATTTACTTCTATTTATATCTCCTACTAATCTCTCATTGTTATTTATTATTTATCTATTTATTTATTTATTTATTTACATATTTAGCGCTGGAAAAGATATTCAATAAACAACGTAATGTACCGCGAGAATCGAATAAAACATTGAGTTGATGGGCCGCGAAATCCGAATGGGAAGCGGCCCTTAAACTACAATTTCAATCAATCAATCAGCCAGTGCTTTACCCACTCTCTGAGGATGAAGATAGTTGTCTTTGAAAGCTAAGAGAATGCACTATGTATCGAATTGCAGTAGTCGCTTTATTTATTTTGAGTGATTCTAATTCACGCGTGATAAATACTTACAAACTAATTTGCAGGCATTTGTCACTTGACAACATTGGTAACTTCAATTTACACGATCTTTTTTAGTTTTTGAATTTTTTTCGAATTATTGAACTTTGTAATGAATTCATTTTCGGAATGAAATAAAAAAGTTCAACTGTTAAGTTTGTTCGAAAGTTACAGTATATCAATCTAAAAGTTCAAATAGTTTTGATGAATAGCAAATATGAAGGCTAAATTGCCACAAGCGCTCACATGTTCGTTTAAGTAACTCCGCTTTAGTAATCAGAACAAAATTATCAGAACAAAATTATCACTACATTCTGATTCCTGGGATGAATAGCTTTAAACAAATATATAACTCATTTATTCAGTTTAATTAGTGCAATTTGATTGAGCAAAACTGATAAGATGTCGAAATCTTATCGATACAGATGCTCGAACCGTAAATCTTTCTGACCTAATAGTAAAGGTTGTACAGGAAAACTCATATCTTCCTTCATCATATAATTAGCAGTCCTGAAACAAATAGTTGCATCTATGTAAACCACGACATACAGTATACCGAGGTCTGTATTTCCAAAAACAGGAAACGAAAAGTAGTTTCCATAACAGGTCACAGGAAACCACCGTTATCTTGTGTTTACCCAATTACAAGCGTCTAGTCCGTCATTCATAATTCAGCCGTCGTCCATTAGAGAATATCCGCGTCCATAATCCAAAGACCTATTCCATATTCCATATAACATTATTAGCATCAAATTCAAAAAGACAATTACAGTATATACATAAACATAGGCTTGTTTCCTGATGCCGGCAAGACATCATGATGTTCGAAAAATATCAAACCCGTATCGCTGATCAGTATTCTTAATCCATAATATTCGTTGTAAAGTCGTCATCTAAAGGATGATGTACACGGGTTCTGTTTCTAACAGTGTTCCCTGTTTGCCCAATATTATACTTCTTGCAGCCACAACAGACGAGTACATAGACCAGATTTCTAGAATCGCAGCACATGTTAGCATTGATTCTAAAGGTGAAGTTGGTTACATTAAATGTGAAGGAATTACTTATGATTAGGTTGTTTCTACAACACTTACATCGTTCATTTCCACATTTAGAATGTGGAAATGAACAATGTAAATGTTGCAGATTGTACCCAACTTCCCACAATGCCAACATATATCAAAAACTGAGATTGTGAGCAAAATATTTGGCGGATGACTGGCTTCGAAAATCGCCGGATTCATGAAATTCTCTCAATGAAACTGAACAACTATGTTGGCTCATTCCTTTTGTCGATTCGAAAACACGACGGGCCCGACTATGAGCCAGACACGCTCACAAGCTATCACAGGGGCATCGACCGGTACCTTCGAGAAAATGAATACCCCTATAGTCTGCTCCTGGACAGGGAATTCCACACATGTTGGGCTGTTCTCGCGTCCAAACGAAAAGAACTGAAGCAAAAGGGGAAGGGGAATCGCCCAAATTAATCTGACCCATTAACGGAAAACGAACAAAAAATGTTAGAAGAAAAGCGTGTCACTGGATTCCATAGTCCCGACGCCTTGCGAAATCGAATAACGTTGAATAATTCAATGCATTTTGGAATGAGACACTCAAGGGAAACCCGGTTTGAGAATGTATTTGGCGGAAGGTGTTCCAGAGCGCTGGAACCAGACAAGTAAAAAAATGCCAGCAGGTTTATTTTGCTGTACTCTGAACCAAATGTAGCATCTGGTACGCCTTCCATGTACAGTTCTTTCAAGGAAGCCAACTGGCCGGTTGAAGTATCAAGATACTGAATCTTGGATTCTTCGATTACCCTATTTGACTTCAAATTCAATACAGTTAGATTCTTTAGTGGAGTCAAGATGCCGGGATAAAATGACTTTTTGAAAAGCAACAGGCGGTTGTTATTTAGACCAACGAATGACCTTCTCTCCATCTGAGATAGGGTGTTATTGGAAATATCAAGAATCTGAGGCTTCTAAGGTTTTTAAACACAAAAGAGGGAAGCTTCGATATGAAATTGTTCCCGAGAAATAGATGGGTCACATTACTTGATATGCCTGCTGGGATATAAATCAGAGATTCCTCGGAACGGTTAACAAGGAAGTCCTTGGTCCCTAGACAATCGGAACAAACACACGGTTTCACACATGTGTTCGTAATGAACGATTCATCCAAGGTATATTCACTTGACATTTCTGGTAATATATAATCGATGATTTGATAGTTGATCCTGGCCAAATCACCGAATGTTTTTGCTCGAGAGTCTTAGTGTCAACGCTTTCAGTGTTGATGAAATGACTTCCAATGTAAAGGCCAAATTGATGCTGAATATCACTCTGGCTATTCTCAAATAATTCACCATGATCAGCAAACGACCCGAAAACAACCATAAACAATAATAAAGTTGTAAATACATAATTGCATTGAAGTTGACCAATATAGCTAAAATGGAACCATTTAACGGGCACTAGCAATATTTTCGAACAGTGGAATTTCAGTATTGTCTTTATCGCGAGATCAGAAAAAAATGGAGCACCTCTTGTTTCAGTGAAATTGGGACTGCATGGTTGCCACCGTGTTTCAATACAGACTAGGCCGTGCCCGACCTTTCTTGATGAGCCCTCCATGGCCAAGTGTTCAAAGGCGTTTCGCTGGTGATTGCTGGCCTCACACCACTGAACCAGCACGGCTTCGAGCCCAGCTGGTGCATTTGTGAAAGTCAATCAGTTACTTGCCGACGGATGGTGGTTCTATCCGGGTACTCCGGCTTTCTCCACCATCCAAACTGACTGTCACCACGAGTGAAACAAACTTGAGTGTGCCATTAAACCAAATCACCCCCTCCCCGGACCGTTTGTGACATAATTGCCGGGACTTTATTGTTCTGGTTCCAGTAAAGTATCAAGCAGATTTTTCGAATTATTTATTTATGCAATTTCTACGCAAAAACTGACTAATGAATTAGAAAATATCAGTGTGATGTTTTGTGCAGTTTTCATCCCCGAAAAGCAGAAAATGTGAAGGTACCGCACGTGGATGCCATCTTGAATCAACCCATGATCCCTTGCTCGATGGGTTATGCAAATAAGCTCAATATGACCCCAATGTGATAAACTATAACTATAGTGTCAGCTCTCCGGAGATAGCGCAGAAAGTTTGGTAGGGGAGCCATTTTGCCCCCCTACCCCCCCCCCCTTTCTATGATTAATTGGGCCACTTGGCCACAAGTTGAAGTGACATGTAGTCCAATAACCGCATAAAGGTGGGGTCTTGTAGAAATCTAGTCAGAGCCATATCTGCCTATATTAATTCCTAATCGAGAGTTTAGTCAGCCTTACTAGTGCTTTTATTCGGTTAGCATCAATATCAATACTTTTATAATTAACAGCCAGAGTCCAGTTCCATATATGAATTGAAACATGTGTTGCGCAAATACACGGTAGTTTTGAGAGAATGAAGAAGAGCAGCTGTTTCATTAAAACATACGATGTTCCTTTCATCAGATCTGTATATGGTACGGGTTATATTTACGATCATACTGTAACAATCTAAATTCAAATTGTGTAACTTGGGTCAACAGGAATGAGAATAGGGGAAAATCGAAATTTTGTTTGGAAGGGCAATATTCTGTGTGAGTTCAAAATCTGACCGAGTTCGAAACAGGACCTGCTAAACAAGACCCAAGAATCCAGTCCTGTCTGCTGAGAGGCTGGACAAGCTAAGCTCCACACGCGATTTCGTCTCGTGGAATGAGTAAACTGGCATTTTATTTCGTAGTGTTGTCGGTCTTAAATAATACCGAAGTGTTTCAACAAATGGAGGATGAGAAAATTAATTTAATTGGTGGAGATAGAGACAGTAGGCAGCAGAGTCAGACAGATCAGGTCTATGAAGAATTTCCGCTTCCACAATGGCATTTTACGAAATCCAGTTATGTTTCACGAGCGAGTGCTAGGGAAAATATGCAGAGCCAGTGAAAGCTAGCCTTGGAGAGCTCAGATATAAAATCGAAGTTTATTTTTCATTGCATTTAATAGAGTACTTGCAAGAAAGTGTCTTGTCATATTTTGTCTTCAAAATAATAACTTGATATGAAACTGGCATTTAACATATATGATCTTGTCAGGTCTCATACCATATATGTTCTCTTAATAATTCCATGAAATAGTGGGGTTACAAGGCAAGTTTGTAGACATACTCAAAGAAAATATACTTCAGAACCTTTTGACAACGCCAGATTTGTGCGTCAGTTGTTGCTGTCTAAATTCCATTCAGTAAATGATAGTTTTACAGAGAAGGAAGAAGGCAACATTGGAGTTCTCCTCGGGGCTTTAACGGAATATTGGGATATTTGGTGGCATTGCCGCCAATGTAAATCTTTCAGTGGTCTAAGCCCGCTAGCGCTGGTGATAGATGTAAAAAGTGATTCGGCACTAGTCTCAGTCCATGTCACACACAAATTTGTACATACCTTGTCCTTGGGGTCAGGAGCGCGGAGGTTTTTTGTCGTGAAAATATGTTACTGGAATGAAGAGCAAGAGAACGACTTTCTACTCTTGAGAATCCGTTCCAATTAAACTGGAATCTTTCCGTTGATACAGATATATGGGTGACCTCACATGAGAACTTAATCTCCCAAAATTTAATACGCAGATTAATCAAGTATAATTATAGGAAGTTAAATCAAAGAGGAAGGTAAGACCATTGTTAGAAAACCATTACTGTGATAAAGTGCTTATACAGCAAGATAATGAATAATGCGTGCGCCCTATGATTCACTACTAAGTGTTCATATGCGGAAGATCGTATTGCTTCATTGAGCGTGACATGTTCATATTGCAACCTGAAGAAATGAAGAATTTCACAAGTCTATTTGTAGCCAAACGAATACACCAAGACCGGAGCCGGCGTAGCAATTCAGTGCACACCAAATGATGGAAGCCAGAAGTGAAATGTCGCTACGGTTGTCTACTGCGTCGACTTCAGAAAAATGACGGCGAAAGAAGGACAATAAACACAGATCAGCCGAGACAGAGCAGGACTACATGTTCGGCCAGATCCCCGTTTTATTATTCATTTTTCCAAACTGTCCACAATGATTACAATTCACCACACGTTTCATTGTCGTTGAGATGAGCACATTTGTTTGTTTGTCTATTTATCTATTATTTATTCAAATCAATCTCAACAGGTCCAGGGGACCCAGTAACTGAGACGATAACAATAGGCATATAAAACATCTACTATACACATGAATAACAGAGGGTGGCACATTTAAGACTAACTAAATTTGTACTATATACATGATGTAGACAAACTATGATTAAATGGAAAATGTTAACTAAAATGTAAATGAAAACCTTCTGATTGGATTATTTAAAGAAAGCGTCAGCAGATGATAAATTTACATAAGAAAACAGGATAGTTTTACATTGTCTCTTGAAAGACGATAAGAGTTAGAGTGTTGTTAGAGTATCGTGATTGAGATTTACAGCTGTTATACTCGATTGGATATATTTAGAAACCAAAACAAAAATAACAGCCTTGGAATATTGAAGCATGACGTCATGGTGAAGAGACTGGTTCTGGGCAAGGATCGGGCGGCCTCCAAACCTTAAGAAGTGATTCTTTGCTTGGAGAATACACCAGCCCATTGACCAAGTTGTCATTATTTATCAGCCACGTGTATTGTTCTTCCGAGAATCAACTATAGCGCAATTCGGAAAGCGTTTTATCTCCCTTGTTCCACCAGGGGCGTATTGGTGAAGAGAACTTCTGGTAGGTACCAAAGGCCCTCACAATTAGTTTTAGTAATAAAATAGTCTATTTTTCAAGAGAATTATCTTCATAATGCACAGGTGTACCTGATCTATTGGTTCATGTAGAAAATATAAAGAAAATAGTTTTTCAAACAAATAAACAACAATTGTTGATCAATATATTATTTCATCTAATTGCGGCTGCCTTTGGTAAAAGTGAAACTGAGGCGACTACTTCTCGGAAACAGCTTCTAACAACTCTAATCTTAAAGAGCGGCAGTTACTCAGGAGGAGATCAGACACTTTCCGGAAATGGTTATAGCACGAACTGCGAAATCGCCCACATCCAACTGAGCACGCATCGTGAATTCTAACTAATCCACGTACAGTGTAAATTAATGTAAACCTGATCCAGCATGACACTGTATTTGCTTTGAATATATCTATAACAAAATCTATTAAGGTAAGATATGCACCTAGCCAGAGAGTTTTGAACAAGAGGCAATACATTCGCTAAACTGCAGCCATATTTGTAATCAAAGAAGATTCTAGCGAGACGATTGGGAGATATTTTCTCACAGATAGAAGACAATTAACGTATTCCGGTAGTGCGTCTATAATATCGGATGACCAAGAAAATCTATGCATATTATCTGGTGCTATCGGTATATTGCTGCCGCCACACGGCGACGTTGTCTACTGTCTGTGGGACGACTGTCAGGCGGCAATATATTTGCTAATGAACAATGTGATTCAACAGCTAAGTAGAATCTAAATATCATGAGACGAATTTAGTGTCCTGAGTGAGAACAGGATTATTAGATCCTTTTAGATAGTAACGTCTAATTTACCCGCACAATGAATATATGGGGACTATACCAAACTAGTCTCAGTCATCTTCAGGGATAAATTATAATTTAATTATATTCCTACATTGTGAAACACCCTGCCAGAAAATACTGGCTCGGTTGCATTTAGTAAGAAACTTACAGTATACCAAACTAATAGATTGCATTGTCGTAATATATTGCACCAAACGCAGAAAAGTTGGCCATCTTACATTAACAGGCTGACTCTTCAGTTTCATCTCATAGTGCGGAACTAATGTATCGTTAGAGCTTTCATATTCTTATAACTAATTCTGGGAACAGGGAGATAAAAGACATGACAACGGACGCTGGTCCACGAGACAGTGTTAGCCATCAGACCAGTTACTGCAACATGTGTATTGTTCTGTGATATACAAGATGGCAGGTCTGGTGGGGGTGGAGTCCATATGTGGTTGCACCCTCGGGTCCCCGGGGAGCATGGTCATAGGCCTAGATTTCCAGCCCCTCGGGAACACTAGGTTGCACATCGCATACTACATTTCCACCTCGTGAACCTTGGACCGTTGCGACATCGTCCTCAATGTGGTGTTGTATAGATTGTCATTGGTTTTGTCTTCTTGTGCATGGATTGCCCTGTTGGTATTGTCAAGGTTGGATGTTTTTGTGTTTTGTTTTTGTGTTTTGTTTTTGTGTGATTATGTTTGAACTGATTTTGGTGTTTTTAGTAAGATGGTGTTGGATGTTCTTGTTTTCAATGATTCCCAGAAGAAGAGAAAATATGATTAAAATATTCTGGGAAACTTACAGTATTCAGAAAGGGAAATAAGGATGGATCGGGCGGGGATGAAATGGTGGAAGAATCTGATGGGGGCGATGATTTATGTGAGCTCATTCACGATATGATCTGAGACAGTCACATGTTGGACGTTTAATGTTGATTCAGTGGGGGGGGGGGGGGCTTCCCGGATGCTGGTAAGACAGTAATGAAAGGGATAAATAAGAGGTTCCCTCGCTCTTGGCCATCATGTCCCATCCAACCACCGCGACTATGTTACTCGTGCCCTAAATCCGACCCTTTGAGACATTTTTAAATGGGTGGGGTGAATATTTTATGGGTAGATTGTTAGGCTTATCACCTGGGACAGCTGGTTAAAGGCATGCCCGGGTTGGTGGGAAGGGAATTCCGGAGTCTCCAGGGGTTGACTTTGCCCATTGGGTTGACTAGTGCATTTCGGGGAATGAACAGTAAGGGAATGCTGCTTAGGGAGGTAACATTGTTAGTGTTAGATTTTTACTGTGCTGGGGATGTGGTGTTGGCGCCCTTGGTTAACGGCCTTTAGCTGGGTTTTGATTTTCTCTTGGCCTATGGGTGTGTAGTGGAGTTTGAATATTGGGTCTTGGTTGCTGGGGAGATGAAGGTTTTTTGCAGTTTGAGTTTTTATGGAGTGGTGACTTGTTTAATGTGGACTCAATTTTGTTCTGCCAGTGACAGCTTTGTGGGAATATGTTCATGAGTGCCATCACGTGTATGCAGTGGAGGATGAATTGTATTTGGTTTTGTTGTACAGGATGTTTATTTGAAGCATTGTGGAATTG
This sequence comes from Hanleya hanleyi, assembly GCA_036873755.1. NCBI lineage: Eukaryota > Metazoa > Mollusca > Polyplacophora > Lepidopleurida > Hanleyidae > Hanleya > Hanleya hanleyi. The sequence goes on along the minus strand of JAVTVY010030897.1, from coordinate 72,872 downwards.
AGGTTTTGATTTTCTATGTGAAATGATCTTATTTGGGGATTTGGGGAGATGATTAAGTTTTGTTGTACATGATGTTTATTTGAAGCATTATGGAATGGTGATTTTGATTTTCTGTTTTGTTGTAAAGGGTGTTTATTTGAAGAACTGTGAAATTGAGTTCTGGACCCAAATTGTTGGTATGTGTTGTGTAATGTAATGTGCATTCGAAACTATTGTTCTAGAATTATCGTGTGTGTTGGAGAACTCCGGTGTGTGTTGGACACTGTGATTTACGCTGCGGCGTTCTATGTGTAATGTGTAAAGAATCCCGGTGTGTGTCGAACACTTGTTTGTGTTGTGGCGTTGTACGTGTAGTGTGTGGAAAACTCCGGTGTGTGTTGAACACTGGTTTATGCTGCGGCGTTGTACGTGTAGCGTGTGAGCAACTCCGGTGTGTGTCGAACACTGGTTTGGGTTGTGGCGTTGTACGTGTAGCGTGTGTAAAACTACGGTGTGTGTTGAACACTGGTTTATGCTGGTTTCGAGCATTGTGGTTTGCGCTGCGGCGTTATACGTGTAATGTGTTAAGGGGGGAATGCGATGTATGGTGATGAACTAGGTGTGTTTAAGTCTTCTATGTGGGGGAGCCGGACGCTGGACGCCTGTGTTGGATAGTTGCTGTGTGGTTCGAGAATGTGTGTATGAAGACTCTGTGATGTAGATTTACGCGTTAATTGCATTTCTTTGTGATTTCTGTTGAGATTTAATAACTGTGTGTTGTTAAGCTATGTGGCACGCTCATGGAATCTATGTGGTGAAGTTAATATATGGAGTGACTTGGAGAAGATACATGCGTACAGTATCTAAATACGATATTGTTTGGTTATGGTCTCAACCCTTCTTTATTTATGAGCTCAATGCTTTTGTGAGTGTGAGCTTGATACCTGTGGAGGTGTAGGGATTATGGTTATGTTTTTCCTCGACAGACATTCTCTCTTGTGAGGTAGCCGTTTGCTGGGGCGGGTGTGCGCTTGGTCATCGTGTCTGAGTGCACGCAGACTGCTGGCTCCTCGTACATTCGTCACTGTAAGTTCCCTCTCTACTAGAAAGTGTTGGCCGCTGGTGAAGACGAGCCTTGAAATTATTAGGGGAGAGAGAATGGGGAGTCCAGCCTACCGTCTGGACAGTTGGTGGATTATTGGATTGTCCTAGTCGTGAATTGTATGGTGTTTTGATGTTTATTGTGGTCATGAAGCTGGTAGGCTGGCCTGCTGATTATATTTTTGAGAATTAACGTGATCGGTCCCATGGGGCTAACCATTAGAGTGAGATTATCTGGTATTTATTGCGGTCATGAAGCTGGTAGGCTGGCCTGTGGATTATATTTTTGAGAATTAAAGTGATCGGTCCCATGAGGCTGATCATTAGAGTGAGATTTTTAGTGGGTTTGGGTGTAATTATAGACAGTCTGTTAATGAGACTGGACTAGTGGGATGGTTAACATTTTATTGAAGTTGGGTGCTTTTAGGGAGAAGTGTACTTTTGTACACTGCATATTACGGATTTTGACACATGTGATATAACATGGAGAATTCACGTCTTAGTTTCGTATGTTAGTAATTGTTGGCAGCACTGGAACGGCGGTTGCCTGGCATAGGGAAGGGTTATAGAAGGGCGAAGTAAGGTCTTCGCCAAAAAGGAAACGGGAAGGGGTGTTGTAGAGGTGGATATATGCTCCTGACGGTTGATCCGTGGAATGCCGAAGTGAACTGGATGATTGCCGGCTCCGGAGATCTCCGGCGATAGTTCCGATCATTACCGCCCCGAACCGGTTTGGCCCTGAATATAGAGGTTCAGGATAATTCGGGGCACGGACGATTCGAGAGACTGCACGCTCTTTTTGTCAGATAAGGGTTGAGACTGATAGAGATAGGACGGGAATTCGGGTGGTGGAGGGAGAATTTAGCGGGGGATATTTAAGCTTTATAATACTCTGGGTGTTCCTAGGTGGGGTACACCTCTACCACAATTGCATAGAATAGAGAATATTATTGATCAAAACGTGCTTCCTTACCTATTTTTATATTTTGAGGCTTTTGATATACCATATACGTGATTGTCTGCATCGTTTTTGTCGGGGTCATCAGACCTCGCGCATTAGTATTGGAAGGATTGTTCAGCTCTCCAATGGACGTGTGACACTGCATTTGTTTTCTTAATGCCAATTGGATAGAGATGATATTGTCAAATTTCTTTCTTGTTGACAAAATCGGTAGGGTTTGGATTTGAACATATAAATATAAAATGGTAGATATCAACCGTGATTTGATCACTGTTCCGATCTTATCAAACAGTTTTACTGACTCATCAGAATTGCTTGTATTTGCGTGACACTTCCTCTTTTCTCTCCCTTCCTCGTTTTATTTACTCGAAATTGAATTATAGCGGTAATCGATATTATCATTATTTACCTGGATATTGAAACGTCAAACATTTAACGGGAAGTTAGAAAAACGTTATCTGTAGAAATACAAACAGGAAGTCATTTTTTGTGAACCACTTAAGAAAAATTCAGAGATAATTTGTAGCAATATCTGTTATAGCTTAAACTGTTATTACTTATGGACTCAAATGGGAGTTTGATCACAATTTGATACCTAGCTAGGACATTTTCGCCACATATGCAAAATAGTATGGGCATAATTTGCTAAGAGAAAGCATAGGCAATAGGACTTTCTGTCCTTTCACACCGGGTTAATGATACTATCGGCGCACATATCCAAACATATATGGCACAAATGAAATGATCCACATATAAGAGTTAGAAACGGTGGAAATACGAAAGTATTCGTTTTCTATGTTCGTTTGTGTTGAATAATTCCACGTTCGCATTCTAACGACATCATTCAGATTATAATTTGTGGGAAGTTTTGACGGAAAGTGGGCTTGTATGGGGCACCGACATTCCCTGGTGAAATTATATAAACTCATTCACAAGACTCCGGTCCGGCCCGTGGTTTTCTCTGAACTTAAAATGGATGACAACAACAACAACGGATTTCTGATGATATATTTAGGTTTTACTATATGCATTTCGTACCAGCTCACAACATTTCATGTAGTTTGTGAACTCTACCGGTAGCCTCTACCGGTCATGCCGGTGGTGGTAGGACAGTATGATAGTACAACTGTAATTTGGAAACGCCAGACATTCTCTTTTATACTGTCCTGGGTCATGATGACCTATCAAATGCTTATAAAAGTTATGGTTAACTGTCTCATTTTCTAAACATGCACATCAAATTCGGGATTACAAAGTACAATTCAGTGCAATTGCACAACCATTTTCTATATTAAACACATTTAAATTGAAGTTATATAACTGTTTATGTTTTACAAAAACCTGACCTAAACGGTCATAAAACGGAATCTCGGGGAATAGCTTTATCAAAACAAGCAGAACTTAAAAGTTTGCATGCACAAATTGCTGGGACAAGTATGGTTGCTAAGAAATCTATCTTTACGTGAAAGTATGGCGGCTAAGAAGTCAACAAGATGATACCATTCTGACTGAAATCCGAACAGGTTGAGAATAAATCGAATATCAAAAGCGAACACAGATTTCTTGCTAGAGAGAAACGGTTATCAGTGTTCGATGATGCCGCCAACATTGCTCACCATCAACGATATTTATGAATTGTCATTCATTACACGTCTTACAAAATTAATGCAGAGTTTATCCGCCTCCAGCACAAAAATGTTATCATGGTAATTAAAGAGAGTATGACCATTACGAAGGGCATCGTACGATAAATTGGACAAATCGCACCAAGGCCATACACAACGGATTACAAGAGCACTATCATGCTCATTGAATAAGGTATAACAATTTCAATTCAGAATATAAAAGAGTTGAATAGAAACGTATTACCACTGGTTTTTAATTCTGAGTAAAAGATAGCTGATGTCTCTCAGAACTGGTCAAACACTCAACATTTAGTTATATTGCACGAGGTGTTTGGGACCGAGAACTCACGATTGAATTGTACATTGTCGGCTACCATAACATTTTATTTAACCCTATCTGACCTGGGCTGTTTGGGACCTATCCTGGCCTGAGGGGGGGGGGGGCGAAATGGCCCTCCCCCCTAATTATTTTTCTTACCCCTTGAGCTAGGGGACTGAAATTTACTACACTATACCCCCTTGGGTCAAGCTCTACCAGAAGATGTAAAACAATCCAAGATGGCCGCCTTGATGACGTCACAGTGACGGCATTTCAAAAATGACATTTTTTGGTCGATTTTTCGATCGGATTTTTCGATTTTTTTATTTATGCAATTTCTCCGCAAAAATTGCATGATAAATTAGTTAATATTAATGTGATGTGAAATAAAATAGTTTTTGCCCAATTTTCATTGCGGAAAAGCAGAAATTTTGAAGAAATATGTCAAAAACATCACTTTTCTGGTACCCCAAGTGGCCGCCATCTTGAATTTACCCATGATCCTCTGCTCGGGGCGTTATGCAAATAGGCTCAAAATGACCCCAATATTATAAACTAAAAAGTCAAGGAGTTTCAGCTCTCAATTTTTTGGCGATCCGGAGATAGCGCAGAAAGTTTGATAGGGGGGCCATTTCGCCCCCCCCCCCAGGCCAGGTAGTGTTAAGGGTTCACAACCGACATAGAGGTATTTGTTGTGTAATAATTTAACGCTGGGACGTCTTTCATCCTGAGTCAATTGCGCAGCAATCGAGGGGTTTTGACGAGGGATGAAAGACGTTCCAGCGGTAAATTATTACACAACAAATGCCGATACGAAGGTTTTGAATTCAATTCTAACCAGGAGATATATTTGAATGTAGAAATAATCAACAAATACGCAAAACTGATTCTGTCTGAGCGCGGCTGGTACATTTCACCCCGGTTCGCAAATACAAGCGGTGTTGTCTGGCTTGTCATAAAAATATATCGTGCAAAAACAACTGATTCTTTCAGTGTAGAGAAATAAAATATTTTATTGATTTTTTTATTGATTTTGTATACATATTTCTTGCCCAAGATTAACCATAGAAATATGAGAACTAATGAGCTTGAGGTGGTGTTCCCCAGCGTGTATAGAAGTTGACCTACATGTCACGTGCTTGCCATGGATACGGTACCGGGACAGTGAGATTTCCAACACGAGCAGGCTCGCCTTTGTCTGCATTTGTGGGCTAAGGGCTAAGAAGAACGAAGATATATTATATATTTTTTCTCATACAGACTAGCGGGCAGTTTAGGGCTGGAAATGGAATGGCTCAGATATGAGTGCCTTTGCACTCATTCAGTGTATCACGGACAGAATGTTACTGTGTTGTTGCGGCGGAGGTAAACGCACTCTCCCTCAACCGTGATGAGCTGTTTCACGAGGCAGTATTTTGTATTCTTGCAAAACCCGTTGCTATGTGAAAGTTTACCCTATTTACAACATGTATTTGCACACGACACGCATAACACGGAATTAGAATTCCTAAGATAGACCGACTCTGTTCGGTGTCGAAATTTATGCAATTTTACAAAGCGCGGCGCTCTGTTATGTTTTGAATTACCGGTAAATATTTTCATCTATTTAGTATGGAGACTGATAATTTTTTCCACGCTTGGTGACCCATTAACATAGTAGAAGAATTTCCTCCTGTCTCAGATGTCGGCAATGGTCTCTCGCGCAGCTTTACCCGACGTCCAAATATTCAAATTCCATGTGTATTTGTAAGTTATTTGGAAATGGGTTTGAAATTGAAAACTGAACATTAATCGTATGTTCAATTCATCAGCTCTACAATAGCAACACAGTCCATTAACATTCACACAGCTACAACATCACTATTTTCGTTCAGTCTGACACCTGCGGTCAGTTGTCGCCAAAATAACGCCATGCCGTCTGGGTCGTTTGTCTTGGCGATGTACGACTTGCTGTGAAGAATTTCCAGAACTTCTGTTGGAAGCTGATTAACTGGAATCGCCTCCATTATAACAACGAGCAGAGAATGCCTATCGTTGGTTATACTCTCCACTCTAGCCATGTTAAATTCATACATACACCATTTACTCTCCAAGAACTTTCTCGATAACAGTTTTTTTGCTGTTCCGGATCGCATTCATGATGTTATCGGCAATGTAGAATCCAGGTATGAAATCTCTCTTGTCGATACACAGTTTCAGACCCGCATCTGTTTCCAGCCTAGATAACATCTCCAATCGAACAAAATCACGATGACCATCCTCGTAAGATAAAAATGCATCGAAAGTTAACAGGGCTTGGACATCGCCGTCGAGACGTTCATATCCAGTTCTCTCTTTTGTACTTCTTGCCATGTAATACAAATATCGCAGTTTCCAGCGATACCTGTGAAATGTTTTACCGAAAATGCTCAGTACAAAAACAAAGATAATACATCCGGACACAGCCACCGATGCGGTGTAGGTTCTGCAATGTATCTGTAAGTAATTGTAAGAGGCCTCTTAGCGCCTCCCAAACGAGACATGTTTTGGAGATCTGGCGTTAGCCAGAGGATCTTCAGAATGCTGTATGGAAATGGACAAAAGTGCAAACCGACTCACGGGATAGCCTTACGCTGCATGAATGTAGTTCCACAAAGATGAGTTTTGGGGATCCTTAATGGTTGAAAGGCTTTTGTATGTCTATATTTAGTCACTAATAGTCATTTGGCATATATTTGATCCCTTATCTGCATTAAATATTACTCTGTTCATTGTTTTCCCACGAAACATGAGATTAATACGCTCTAAAGTATGGCAGACTGGTATCGTCACTTTACCAAAGCTTGGACTCTGCTGAGAAAATTATACAGTTTAGCTGGTTAGGTGTATATGAGAGAGATGCTCTACCATAGCAGCCAACCTGGCCACCATTGTCTCATTATCACCTTTGCAGGCCACTGTTTGCTTTTCTCACAAGAGCAAGCTGTAACATATCTTAAAATCTTTTCCTATCTTGTACTCCACCAGTCAACCTGTGGGATATCCAGAAAGTGTAATAGATGTCTTGTCTTATCCTAACTTGTGACATAACCATCATCAACCTTGATGTCCAGCCCTTCTCACTCATAACACTAAAGCAATCTCTATTTACCCCTAGGTATAATCTCTCTTATTTACCCCTAGGTACATGTATGTTCTGTACAAACTGACCGTAATCTCCTGTGGGTATTTAGGCCAAGACTTCATTCCACTGTCCCCTTTTTCCATCGAATTCTCAACAGGTCAGTTTGCAGTTTCAACGCAACACCAACAATACCATGTTAAAGAAGTTATCATATTGCTTTCTTTATGCTGGTTAAATTAACATGGTGGTCATGGTGTTCATCGGGAATCCCTGACTGACGTCTTGGAGGAATTATGTATCAAAATAAAGAGCAAAATTCAGCTATTTTGGTTGAGTCAAGGTTGGATGAGCACCTATTGTAGTGTCTAATTGGACGGAAATTAATTGGGTAACACATGGTTAGCGTAACGTGTGCAGCTTCCCTCATGATAGGACTACCTTTCAGTGTTCCCACAGATCAATTTCACATAAACTACGATAAAAGTAACTCCGAAAATGGAAGTCATTGTGATATAATATTCTATATTTCGGCTTCCATTTTCGGAGTTACTTTTATCCTAGGACTGCCTTTCTTTGGTATGTTCAACTTCATTATGTCGGTAGCTTTTAAGAAGGGTCGTTCGCGCCATAAATCCAAACGTTTAATAAATTTAAACGTTTAACTTGCACCAACCAATCAGATGACATGAATTGACATTTGGAAGACCTTTCCTGTCCAAAAGCAAACGTTTGCTGTTGTAACGTCCAATACTTTAGACGTTTCCTGTCAATAGGCAAACGTTTCCAGTAGTAATATTCGAGATTTTTAAACGTTTCCGGTTTAAGGGAAATCGTTACCGGTTGTGATCGTCCAGTCAGATTTTTTTATTGCTGCCGCGTATGTTCAAGCCTCAACATCAACACGTGTCCACTGGCAAAACGTTTCCATTATGCAGTCTGTTTGAGGCAATCAAAATAACCCTTACAAATATTGGCGCATATTGTATTCCTCATGCCCACCGTGCATCATGTCCTGCGCAAATTGTCCCGGTGCCAAAGATATTCTGCAAAACCTAATTTGTAAGAACGGTTTTCATTGCTTAAAATACACTACATACCGGAAATGTTTGGCAGTGGAAATTTGCACGTGATGTTGGAATACACGCGGCCCAAATAAAAAATCTGATTGGACGATCACAACCGGAAACGTTATCCTTTTAACCGGAAACCTTTAAAAGACCGAATTTTTCTTTTGACAGGAAACGTCTGAAGTCGCGAATTTACAACTGGAAAGGTTTGCTTTTTAACAGGAAAATGTCAGTTCATAACATCTGATTGGTTGGTTCAAGTTTAAGCGTTTAAACTTTTTAAAGCTTTACAATTTTTAAACGTTTAAGTAGTTAAAACGTTTAAAGGATGCGTTTATGGCGCGAACGGCCCTTCACATACCTTGTCACAGGATGTAACTTGTGATTGCGTTTTAGCCACATACATTCGTGCCTGATGCCACCTGTGCCTGACTTGAAATTAAATATATAATTGTGCGTTTATTTCATTACAAACTTATCCCCCAATAACCCCGCTACCAGATCTCATTAAAGCCCATAGGCTCTAGTTGAGATCTGGCATTAGCCAGAGGCTCTTTAGTATGCTGTAGGGAAATGGACAAAAGTGCAATTCGACTCACGGGATAGTCTTACGCTGCATGACAGTAGTTCCACCGATATTAGTTTTGGGGATCCTTAGTGGTTGAAAGGCTTTTGTATGTCTATATTTAGTCACTAATAGTCAAGTGGCATATATTTGATCCCTTATCTGCATTAAATATTACTCTGTTCATTGTTTTCCCACAAAATATGAGATTAATATGCTCTAAAGTATGGCAGACTGGTATCGTCACTTTACCAAAGCTTGGACTCTGCTGAGAAAATTATACAGTTTAGCTGGTTAGGTGTATATGTGAGAGATGCTCTACCATAGCAGCCAACCTGGCCACCATTGTCTCATTATCACCTTTGCAGGCCACTGTTTGCTTTTCTCACAAGAACAAACTGTAACATATCTTATAATCTTTTCCTATCTTAACACAAGGCTATTCTATGGATAACAACTCCTTGATTGCTGCGGAGCTGACGTTTCGTTGGAGATACTTCCAACTTTTTCAAAGCTCATTAGCTTTGAAAAAGTTGGAAGTATCTCCAACGAAACGTCTGCTCCACAGCAATAAAGGAGTTGTTATCCATAGAATAGCCTTGTGTTATATACGCCGACTTCTAAATGCCTATCAAAGAAATTTTCCTATCTTGTACTCCACCAGTCAACCTGTGGGATATCCAGAAAGTGTAATACATGTCTTGTCTTATCCTAACGTGTGACATAACCATCATCAACCTTGATGTCCAACCCTTCTCGCTCATATCACTAAAGCAATCTCTATTTACCCCTAGGTATAATCTCTATTATTTACCGCTAGGTACATGTACGTTCTGTACAAACTGACCTTAATCCCCTGTGGGGATTTAGGCCTAGACTTCATTCCACTGGCCCCTTTTTCCATCGAATTCTCAGTCCAGGCCAGATTGTCAGAATTCCTGCTCAACCACTCCAGTTCCCAACAGAGTCTTTTCCTTTACCACGCCATCTTCTTTATCGATGGGAAGGACCTATCATGGGGCTTGAAACGCTTCACGAATTTGACCTTACTGGTAATGCATGCTACGAAATTGTACCTGGTTTCTTCTCATATTTAAAACGTCTCAAAGATCTGAAGATTGGAGATAACGTGCTAGGCCCTGAACTGGAAGACGGGACCTTCAATGGACTAGACCAGCTTCAAATGCTGATATGTATAAGAATCGTATGGAAATAATCACAGCCGGGTTATTCTGCAAGATGTACGATGTGCGAGTTCTGAACTTATCCAGTAATTATATTACCACCTGGGAAAGTAGAATTTCTCACATAAGAAATTTAACATTACTCGAGTTGACGTCGAACAAATTGTCCTCCCTTCCAAAATACCTCCTGGAAGATCTGGACGGAATTTCAAATAACGCCAATTTAAGTATCTCATTGAAGGCCAACCCACTTGTGTGTAATTGTTACACCAAATATTTCATTGAGTGGCTGATGCATACACAAGTTCTGATCCTGCAAGCCACCTCCCCTTACTGCGCTCTAGGTAATAACTAGAGCCTATGGGCTTTAATGAGGTCTGGTAGCTGGGTCATTGGGGGATAAGTTTGTAATGAAATAAACGCACATTTAATATTTAATTTCAAGTTAGGCACAGGTGGCACCAGGCACGAATGTATGTGGCTAAAACGCAATCACAAGTTACATCCTGTGACACGGTATATGAAGGTCGTTCACGCCATAAACGCATCCTTTAAACGTTTTAACTTCTTAAACGTTTAAAAATTGTAAAGCTTTAACAAGATTAAACGTTTAAACTTGAACCAACCAATCAGATGTTATGAACTGACATTTTCCTGTTAAAAAGAAAACGTTTCAAGTTGTAAATTCGCGACTTCAGACGTTTCCTGTCAAAAGAAAATTCGGTCTTTTAAAGGTTTCCGGTTAAAAGGATAACGTTTCCGGTTGTGATCGTCCAATCAGATTTTTTATCTGGGCCGCGTGTATTCCAACATCTACACCAACACGTGCAAATCTCCACTGGCAAACGTTTCCGGTGTGTAGTGTATTTTAACCAATGAAAACCGTTCTTACAAATTAGGTTTTGGAGAATATTTTTGGCACCGGGACAATCTGCGCATGACATGATGCACGGTGGGCATGAGGAATACAATATGCGCCAATATTTGTAAGATTATTTTGATTGGTTCAAACAGACTACATAACGGAAACGTTTTGCCAGTGGACATGTGTTGATGTTGAGGTTTGAACATACGCGGCAACAATAAAAAAAACTGACTTTACGATCACAACCGGTAACGATTTCCCTTAAACCGGCAACGTTTAAAAGTCTCGAATATTACTACTGGAAACGTTTGCCTTTTGACAAAAAACGTCTAAAGTATTGGACGTTACAAGGCAAACGTTTGCTTTTGGAGAGGAAAGGTCTTCCAAATGTCAATTCCTGACATCTGATTGGTTGGTGCAAGTTAAACGTTTAAATTTATTGAACGTTTGGATTTATGGCGCGAACGGCCCTTCTTAAAATGTACCGACATAATGAAGTTGAACATACCAAAGAAAGGCAGTCCTAGGATAAACGTAACTCCGAAAATGGAAGCCGAAATATAGAATATTATATCACAATGACTTCCACTTTCGGAGTTACTTTTTTCGTAGTTTATGTGAAATTGATCTGTGGGAACAATGAAAGGTAGTCCTATAATGAAGGAAGTTGCACACGTTACGCTAACCATGTGTTACATGTACCCAATTAATTTCCGCTCAATTAGACACTACAGTAGGTGCTCATCCAACCTTGACTCAACCAAAATAGCTGAATTTTGCTCTTTATCTTGATACATAATTCCTTCAATACCTCAGTTCGGGATTCCCGATGAACATCATGACCACCATGTTAATTTAACCAGCATAAAGAAAGCAATATGATACCTTCTTTAACATGGCATTGTTGGTGTTGCGTTGAAACTGCAAACTGACCTGTTGAGAATTCGATGGAAGAAGGGGCCAGTGGAATGAAGTCTAGGCCTAAATCCGCACAGGGGATTAAGGTCAGTTTGTACAGAACATACATGTACCTAGGGGTAAATAAGAGAGATTATACCTAGGGGTGAATAGAGATTGCTTTAGTGTTATGAGTGAGAAGGGTTGGACATCAAGGTTGATGATGATTATGTCACAACTTAGGATAAGACAAGACATGTATTACACTTTCTGGATATCCCACAGGTTGACTGGTGGAGTACAAGATAGGAAAAGATTATAAGATATGTTACAGTTTGTTCTTGTGAGAAAAGCAAATAGTGGCCTGCAAAGGTGATAATGAGACAATGGTGGCCAGGTTGGCTGCTATGGTAGAGCATCTCTCACATATACACCTAACCAGCTAAACTGTATAATTTTCTCAGCAGAGTCCAAGCTTTGGTAAAGTGACGATACCAGTCTGCCATACTTTAGAGCATATTAATCTCATATTTTGTGGGAAAACAATGAACAGAGTAATATTTAATGCAGATAAGGGATCAAATATATGCCACTTGACTATTAGTGACTAAATATAGACATACAAAAGCCTTTCAATCACTAAGGGGTCACGTCCAATCGATCGAGACGGTTTCTCGATAAACGAGTAAAACCGATAAATATCTCGTCTCGATGTGTCCCGGTTTATCTCTATCGATTGTTGTCCCGGTTTTCTCTCGAAGAACAAGACCATCTCGATCCCACTCGAAATAATTAGACATGCTTTGAGAGTGGATTCGAGATGCCATGAAAAATGATAGTTTGAACCATTCGGAAGGCGTATGCTCGTTATACATACCATTTAAACACGGATAATTAATTAGATTGAAGACGAATAATTTAGTGTTATTTTGTTTTTCCATCTAGATATCTGTATTCGCACACTTGCTCTGACAGCGCAATTTCTCTACACGTCCTTAATGGAAAGAAACATCACCAATTGATATTATAAAGGTTGGCTCATTATTATTCAGTGTAACTTATTTCGAACCTGTTTTTTTCAGAATTTGAATCACTTTATGAGATACGTCCAGGAACTGTGCATTGAAATAAATTCTGAAAATCTAGAATACAATTCCATATGCTGTTATGAAGACCACAGAAACGGCTTGTAATTCACTGGAAACCGGAGAATATAAACTTAAACGCTCGATCGCGGTTTTAGAGCATTCACTATCAGTCTTTCGCACAATTGATTGAAATTGTAGTTTAAGGGCCGCTTCCCATACGGATTTCACGGCCCATCAACTCAATGTTTTATTTAACTTTCACGGTACATTTCTTCGCTAATTTAAGATCTTTTGCAGAGCTAGATATTAAAATAAATAAATAAATAATAAATAACAATGAGAGAGCAGAGGAAAATATAAATACAAGTAAAGAAGAATCGCTATGTACAAGTTGATAAGCCTTTCGCACAAACAACACGCGGTATCGTTTATAGTAAAATGTATGTAACTATTTTGTCTGAAGCGTGATTGCTTTCTCAATTAGCCTGTAATTACTTTCATTATTTGATTAATTCCCTAGACACATGAAATCAGCAACATATAATAGAACGTGAGTATATTATCAAGTTCCACGGACAAAATCTCCGTTTTTTCTTTCAAAGAAATTAACCTTCTCCCGTCTTTGTTGTTTCAAGCCGACGGTTTTCACAGACCGACTGTGGTGTGAATTATCAACACCTCTAGTTCCGATTGTCAGTATTTCCGCTAACCACTTCCGGCCAAGCTTATGTCAGAAAGAAACTTTGTTGTTTTAATCTCCGTATTTGAACTACATCACAAGACAGGAAAATGGAATCTGCAATGAATAATTCCAAATTATAAAACAAATTAAAAATACACTGATCGAACACTTAATATAGATTTTATTTTTCGGTTGAAAGCTTGCCCGGAAGTGGTTAGCGGAAATACTGACAATCGGAACTAGGGGTGTTGATAATTCACACAATGTTTGGTCCCCCATAAGTTTATTTAACAATAAATAACGCATGATTCCATATCATTATTATTCAGATCACACATAATGTATTGGGTTCGTGCGTCATTTATTCTCGAAGGATACTAGTCAGACAGTTATCGACGTGAGAGATCATTCAATTATAATATTCATATATTTAAAATGTATGATGAGCCACCGATGATGGCGAATCAATTCCAGCTGTTATTGTCAGTGTCATTTTTATTTTCTTTCATATATATTTATATATAGATAAATGAAATTTTTCGTTCAATTGGATCCCGCAGACATCCGGACAGATATATCGATTGAACGATCAATAATATGGAAAGCATCTTTTTAAAAAATCTATTGTCTGGATCCTATATTTGACCGCGATATGCGTATACAACGAGAGCATATGATACACACACAACGCTCTATAAAAGTTAAGATAGGCCAAATTAACGGTAACAAAACGCGGACATATTGAAACCGGGACCCCCTTCGAGATTACCGCTCAGTTTCCTATCCATCTCGAAAACCGGGACGTTTCGATCGAGATAGAACCGAGAGCAAACCGGGAGACGTGGCCAGGGGTTCCGGTTCTGCCCTCCCGGTTTCAGCCGAGAAATTTCTGGATCCATCTCGAAGGCATCGAGAAAGTGCCTCGATTAATTGGGCGTGACCCCTAAGGATCCCAAAAACTCATCTCTATGGAACTACTTTCATGCAGCGTAAGACTATCCCGTGAGTCGGTTTGCACTTTTGTCCATTTCCCTACAGCATACTAAAGAGCTTTAAAAAGTTTAAACGTTTAAACTTGAACCAACCAATCAGATGTTATGAACTGACATTTTCCTGTTAAAAAACAAACCTTTCCAGTTGTAAATTCGCGACTTCAGACGTTTCCTGTCAAAAGAAAAATTCGGTCTTTTAAAGGTTTCCGGTTAAAAGGATAACGTTTCCAGTTGTGATCGTCCAATCAGATTTTTTATTCGGGCCGCGTGTATTCCAACATCTACAACAACACGTGCAAATCTCCACTGACAAACATTTCCGGTATGTAGCGTATTTTAAACAATGAAAACCGTTCTTACAAATTAGGTTTTGGAGAATATCTTTGGCACCGGGACAATTTGCGCAGGACATGATGCACGGTTTCTACATATACATGTACCGTACCATAACCACTGTAACAGATTTTCAGATAATTGAGACTCAGATGATATTCCACTTATTGAATACCAGTGTTCATATAGTGCGATACCTTTGTATCGAGTTATTTTAGTTCCTCTTCGTAAACACAAATTACCCAACAGGAAGTCATTTTCAGCATGCACGGCTGGGTAGAAGGGTCGAGCACTGCACTAGAAAGAAAATAGGTCTACTCGAAATTAGATACAATTGAATGTGCGCCTCATAATACCAGAGAAGTACATTACGCAGAGTTTGCAAATGCGATATATGAAGTTTGTACGGATGATTCGTGTGAGGTACGCTATTTTTTTAAAGCTCACCGTGATTTCACTTAGAATTGGAATGCAAACTTTTGTTGTCTACTAAATGAAAAATCTAACACTGATTTCAAAAACTAAATTTGTGTCCCTACAAAATATGAGGGAGTAACTCACACAATTGTCAACTGAAGGTATTCTCCCTTGATTTGAGTGGGTTTGTCTTCATTTGTACAGGATATAAATCACGCAAAAGAAACCATTTATAAAAGCTAACGGAACGATATTTTAACTGAACGATTTTTTGTGAAGATTTCAATATAATTTCATTTAATTACACGTTTGATGAAATAGAATTAATGTATGGAATATGTGGGAAATTTTCACTAGGGAACTATTTGAGTCAAGACAGATTGATGTCTATTAATTTAGGAATCTGATCCGAAATGCTAATTGGACTATAGTGCAGTGAATTTAACCGATATTGTAATCACCTGTCACCAAACGGGCACACATTTGTGAAAATAATAATGTACGCTTACAAAATTAAATATGCGTTATGAAATCATAGGACAAATCATGTGACCGTAACTGGTAATTTTCTAATGTTTTTTTTTCACCTGACTGATGTAGTACCATATTCATGATAAATTTAGCACGAATGCCTATTTACATGTACACCACGGTGAGAATATTTGCACCTGGTTAAAGATAGTTACATCACAGTGAGAATATTATCACCAAGGTGAGAATATTAACACTGCGATGAGAATATATCCACCCCGGTGTGAATATTGAATATTTTCCTTTCTTCTAAATAGGCTCGCCGCGATAGAATTGTTCTAACCGCTTCATAAATATGTTCACTATTATTACTATTTAAAAGTGACTGAGTGTCCAAGATAATGCTTATAATTAATCCAATATTTTAAAGAATAGCTTTACCCTTTCCATCCTGTTGGAAGCACTATCATCAGTGAGCATCCTAAAAATCCATACAAAACTCCGATTTTTTTGTGGTTTATCTCCCAATATCATCGCTTAATATTTTATTACCCCACAGTATCCAGTCACTTGAACAGGATACCTCTCCAGTTCTGGAAATATCATGTACAGGTAACTGTGCCAGGGGGGTCCCAATCTCTCGCTGTATGGCTTTGTATGGGGATTATAACCTATACCCTTCGGACATTCCCGGACATTGCCGATTATTGCCGGCCCTTCCCGAAGATTGAGACGAAGCTGACTGTGTATTCAAGATTTTGCTCCAGTTCTCGAAATATCACATCACATTAATATTTACTAATTTATTATGCAGCTTTTGCGGAGAAATTGCGAAAAATCTGGCCGAAAAATCGACCAAAAATGCCGTTTTTCACAATGACGTCACTGTGACGTCATCGAAGCGACCATCTTGGATTTTTTACATTTTCTCATAGATCTTGACCCAAAGGTATGGTGTGTTAAGTTTCAGCTCCCTAGCTCAAGGGGTAAGAAAAATAATTAGGGAGAGGCCATTTCGCCCTCCCCACACCCCTCGGGCCAGGATATGTCCCAAAAAGCCCAGGCCAGATGGGATTAATCAACGCTTTTTTCCTGGGTGTGCTTTTGAAGTTGGAAAGGTGCTGTATATTTGAAATGAAGAGACGGGGAGTGGAGGCATATATTTGTCTACAAATAGAGGCTACGGAAATGTGATAATGTGATTTTGCCCTTTTTTATTTGACAACCACAGTTACTCGACCGCCAGTCGGCAACGTGTGAGCAGTGGTACGAACATAAATGGATGATATTCAGAACAAAATCGGAATATACAGACATACGGAAAGATTCACATTTAGTTGTGAAAAGGGAAGGCATAATGTCCCGGGACATCCCCAATAATATTTCCACAGCGTTGCGTCTGTTTGAAAATTTCAATAAAAAATGCTGATAACCTTAATGCCCTTTAAATTTAAAAATTGTAATGTGCTTCACGAAATCTAGTACATAAAACCCAACCGTTCTTATACACTAATCAACGTCTACAAAGCATATACAATAATGACTGTAAAATTGATTTTTGAAATATAGGATCTCAGTTCAAAGGGACCATCGAATCCCAGTTGGACATGTCACGAAGTCCTAGTTAAAAAATGAGTCAATCGCACCCACGCTGGAGAAGCGACTATCGATTTATGTAGAAGAGGCAAGCCTCTGTCATTCATTTCATTATTATTTTATTTTTACGGTTTTCTCTCTACCTTGTACTTCATCGAAATAATTGCCGGAATCAAGCCTTGCTAGAGCCAAGAGTTATAGAAATATTTTCGTGCAAAACCCATGTCAGCCCAAGCTCTTATCCAGAAGATAGCTTTATGTACAGCCAACCTCATGACATCAGAGAGGTAATTATTCATACGAACTGCTAGAGATACCCTCTGATTGATCTGGGGTTAAATACGCAGAGTGTAGCTATTTGACCGCATGACTTTCGGTCAAGCATCGCTCGTTACTATATGGGGCGGAGTGGGCTCAGAATGTCACAGATAGACAGAAAATTGCAACGTCAACTCTTTTCAAATATAGTTGACCAGTTGACTTGTTCCTTCTTCTGTAAGATATATTAGATCTCTCCCTCTCTCTCTCCTATTGCATATACGCGCTTCCTGTGTCGCTCGAAATTAATAAAGACTGAATGCGCATGCGCGCCGCGTACTGCAGCTCAGTGCAGTCACGGGGTTTGATAGATTATAAGCTCTGAAATGGAGAATGTATACAACCTTAAACTGGAATAACATTTTATTCTGGATGATACAACTCCTCTCTTCATAGTCGAACTGATGGGCAACGGGAGGTTCCATTCTCGTTTTCAAGCAACAGTGAACAAAAACCAAAATGAGGGATATATTTCCAAGATGTTCAGGTGGCGAGTAGCCGGGAATGGAAATGTCTATTGTGAAAACCTTTCATCAAAGATTTCGAATGAGACGAATAAAGCCCACCGAACTCAAATGTGGCCAAGAGTAATCCTTTTTTTTTACCACGATCCTCTTTGTATTGTAGAGGTAGAAAAAAATTCTACGATAGACTGGCATTGGCAAAGGAGAATGGATCATTTCCATCATAGTACATATTGTTGGAAAGCTTGAAATATAGTCCTTCAAACTGAGTATACGGTAGGTATATTTCCATTTCTTTCCTATTGATCACTTCAGTGTCGATACCAATTTTGAATTGCTAAAAACTGCCGATACAGAGAGGGTTCAAAACAAACATTGCCATACATACATCACATATAAGAGGCGCGTTACACAGCCAGAAAAATGATAGCACTCACCAAGAAAAAGATGATGGCAGCATCACTAATAAATAGAGATGAATTAGAACCATGATCATATTCCACAATTACATGTACCTATCCCAATATATTGGCGAAGGAAACTGATCATCATCCATTAAACGGCGAGGATCTGGAATTTGGACTCCTTGTTCATCATCGCTTATTGTCGATTAGGCCCTGACCAATAAATACAATCGAATTCGCATTTTATCCAATGATATACCTAAATATCAACATCAACTCTGCAGAAGATTGTTTCACAACAACAGCAGCCATATTTAATACATTTATCATTCAGATAACTGCAACATCACCAGTTTTGTCCAATCTGATACCAGCAATCAGTTGTCGCCAAAATAGGGCCATGCCATCCGGATCCTCAGTTTTGGTGATGTACGACTTGCTATGGAGAATTTCTAGAAATTCAGGAGACAGTTCCTTGGCTGGATACGGCTCCATTAGAATGACGAGAAGCGAGTGTCTATCACTGTGTATACTCTCCATTCTGGCCATGTTAAATTCATACATGCACCATTTACTTTCCAAGAACTTTCTCGACAAGAGCACAACAGTTTTTCTGCTGTTCTGGATCGCGTTCATGATGTTATCGGCAACGTAGAATCCAGGTGTGAAATCTCTCTTATCGATACATAATCTGAGACCACCCCCTGTCTCTAATCTAGGTAACATCTCCAATCGAACAAAATCGCGATGCGCATCCTCGTACGATATGAATGCGTCAAAAGTGAACGGGTCTTGGTCATCGCCGTCAAGACGTTCATACCCCGTTCTCTCTTTTGTATTTTGCGCCATATAATACAAATATCGCAGTTTCCAGCGATATCTGTGAAGGATTTTACCAGCTACGATGCACACCGCAATAACGATGATACAAGAAGAGACAATTATTGAGACGGTGTAGGTCCGGCAGTGTACCTGTAAGAAATCATAAGTGGACTGGAGTTCAGGTCTTGCCAAAGATGTTCGATTGCCGTGATCTCGCGTGCAGTACGTGGTATTGGCATTAAGGATTCGAACGTTTGTATGCATTAGCCACTCGGTTAAATATTTGGTGTTACAATTACAAACAAGCTGGTTGCCATCCAATGAGATACTTATGCTGCCATGCTTTGAAATTTCGTCCAGATCGTTCAGAAGCTCAGTTGGAAGGGAAGACAACTTGTTTGATGTCATATTAAGCACCGTCAGATTGGTCATTTGATCAATTCTACTTTCCCAGGATGTGATATAATTCTTCGATAAGTCAAGAACCTTGAGACCGCGCAAATCCGTGAACAGGCCGGGTGTAATTTCCTCCAGGCGATTCTTATGCACACTCAGCGTTTGAAGACGGCCTAGTCCGCTAAAGGTTCCTTCGGCTAAGATTGGGCCAAACAAATTATCTCCTATCCTCAAAGTTTTTAGATCCCTGAAATAAGAGAAGAAACCAGGTGACAACTCGTAGCATGCATTGCCACTAAGGTCCAGATATTCAAGTGTTTCGAGTCCCATTATTGGACCTTTCCATCGATGAAGCAGGTTGTAAGATAAGTCTAATTTACTAGCTTTTGGTGCTTCTAGGCGCATTTTTTTAATAGTATACCGCAGCTTGTAGGTACAACACATATGCACCTCAGTTAAATTTGGGGGTAAGCGTAAAGTTAAGGAACCGGATAAAGAGGGCTTTCCATATTCAGGGAAGATTTCCAGAAAAGAAGATAAATCCACGAAGCTTGGAGGATTGGAGCCTGATCCCGAATCACTGATATATGAAGTTCCAGATTCAGAGCCCATCACTTCTTGGTAATCGGCGTAGATGAATTCTAAATTTCTCAGTGAGAGAAGTTGATACATTTGGGATTTGTATGATTGAATTCTGTTCCATGAAATAGATAAAACGCGCAATGTTTTCGGGGCAGACAGAATCAGGTTACTGTCTATCTGAACGATCCTATTGTTATCTAAATAAAGCTCCTCCAGTTGAGTGTACTTCAGGTACTTCAGATCTTCTTGATGCAAAAATGTCAACGTTGGGATTCGATGAACCATTTGAGCAAAAATACGACGTATTGGAGAGAACTGAAGACCCGCAAAGCTTATTCCGGCATACCTTAGCTCAAGTTTTGTGTTATAGCTCATATCCATTGTGTCGATTTCTGTGAGAGGCTTGAACGTGTCCGGATGGATCGCTGTTAATTGACAGTGGGATATATTGAGAAATTTCACAGGGACACTTTCCAGGTTTGAGAAAGTATACGCTCCAAGGGTTTCCAGAGACCCTGAGCCAGATAAATCGATGACGTATAGATGCCGTAGTTTGCCATACTCAGCCCCAAATATGGCGTTTGATACGCCGTCCAGATATAGTTCTTTCAGCGACGACAGTTCAGCAATTTCATAATCGAGATACTGAAAATTTGTCTCTCCATCTTCAGTTATGTTGTTTGACTTCAAATTCAAGAAAGTCAAGTTTTGAAGCGGTTTGAAAATACCGGGATGAAAAGAAACTCGAGAAAGATTGAGATTATTGTCGTTCAACGAAAGGCGCTTGAGGTTCGCGAGGTCTACAAATGAACCATTTTTCAAGTGCGAGAGGCTGTTACTCGAAACATCGAGATCCTCAAGATGGCTGAGCTCTTGAAAAGACGAAGATTGGATTTCCGATATTGAGTTGTTGTTGAGTAACAGACGAGTGACATTGATGGGGATGCCAGCTGGAACAGAAGACAGAGACTTTCCAGAACAGTTGACAATGACTTGCTTGGATATTGCACAGTCAAAGCAAACACACATCTCCACACAGGGATGAACATATGACTCACCAATATGAATCAGAACGAGGCTGACCACGAGACGGGTTATCGCCCGATAGCAATCCATCACCATTAAAGTGCATATCCCATTGAAATACCTGCAATAACAAGGACAAATTTGTTTTTAAAAAAACGGATGATACACGCAGAAGTATAATTGAGACCTGATCGGCTTAGCACATGTATTCTACATTAGATCCGATAGTCCATTGATACACCAATGCAGGAAGTTACAAGAAGTCAAAGTCGTATTTCGCTATTATTCGATGCGTTAATATAACATTACTGGTGATATTTAATACTTCCGGCTGGCTTGGAATGGATTTGATTAATCTGTCGTGGTACGATGGTCACTGGCCATGTAGAGCATGCCATGCAAACCTTTCCCCAACTCCCTGCATTAGGCCCCCTTGCATCAATGACGTATATCCATATTCCCTTGACTTTGTATCAATGCCATCTACATTAAGAGAAATAGGACAATGGTAATGGTGCTGGAAAGGGTATCCTGAAACGATACCCCCCTTGACTCCCACGTGAATCAATAAGATGCTCTAGGAGAATCCTGTTGATGCTTATGGTGATCCAGTTGATTTCTTGGATTCCGCTTTAGGCATCATTACGATTCACATCTCTCTCGGTGCCACGAATACATTATTAATGTGAAAAACAACAACAATGGTTTGCTACCGTCCACCCATCGTCTCAGTCGTCTCATATAATTCGGCCCTTCTAAGACCCGTATGGACAGCGTATGTTACAAGATCTTTATGCTGTTCATATGTACAGGCACAACCGAAACACGACTGAAATATATAATGGTCTAGAAAAATTCGTTTGGATCATTTACCAGTAATACTGATTTTCGGACCGGACTTGACGATGTCTTGCTGGCAGGATCGTAAACTTTTAACAGCTCCTCTCTTACAAGTAACCATATACCTTATAGCAGCTGGTTACGAAAAATTCCAGCTGTCATTGATATTTTCGTTCCTACATATTCGTACCTTCTTGGATTTTGGTGATATTAGTGCCTTGCGAATACTGTTGTGGACACGGAAATGCTTGATGGACGAGATTGGCAACTGGATGTCAGATATGACCATTTTTTATTATTATGTAAAATCTCATATGATTGCGAGGCGACGGTTTATAGAACCTTCAGTGAATTTGGAAGAGGTAAGTGACATTCAAGGCCAAGCGCAATAAACGTTTCTATATATTCATGGACGATAAATCGAGAATACTGCATGGTTACGCTTCAATTTCACAAATGGATATTGAATTTCCAGTCATTCAGCATATAGCTGGAGACATATAGCTCCGTTGTAAAAGAGATCTTCATATTCTTGGCGGGCTCTGAACTAATACGATCGCTTATCTAGTTAGTCTTTGGACTCCGGATTACTGGAGATAATTTCATCCAGCGGAGAATCTAAACCACTATGTCAGTATTGAAAGAAATAAAGCCAAGGCCACTCGTCGATTAACAGACAGCGAATTCATCCACCATTAGTGACTCTCAGAAATACGAACATTTAAAGGTTGCATCATCCAAACTGATCTTTCACTTACCTATGTCTTTGGGCACTAGAGCACGGTAATGGGATTAATTCTTCCTCGGGGTCTTGAAATTTAACGTTAAAGCAGGAGCAAATCATAGAAACAGCCTGCAAGGCGAAGGTGCAGGTTTTAAGTGAAGATCATTATAGTCTGAAACGTTTTAATAACGATTTTTGCGACAGTTTGTGTAGTATTTCACAATAAACTTCATTTAAATAAAGCAAATATTTCATAGTGCGCGGGCCAATTATATTACAACTTAAAAAGGTTACACGGGTTAAATGGCGCAGCGGATCATGTGAGCCCGGAAGCAATGTTGATATCCATTTCCAAATGCCGGAAGAATCTACACAGCTTTTGTCCTCTTTGGTGCCGATAATCGGAGCGAACTAGCGTCAAGACGGCAGGATTACCAATTACTTTGGACACACAGGTCGGGGCCTTGATATGGAAGCCGGATGCGGCCAATCTCGTATTCCCGTCTTTTCGTTTTCTCGTTTTTTTTTCGCCTTTTGATAACGCGAAAACAAAAACTAAAAAACGAGGTCGGATCGAATCTCATGTTTTCTTTTTCTCGTGTTTTTGCCTTTCGTTAAAGCGAGAAAACGAAAAACGGGGCGAAAAGAAGAGCTTTCTGGCCCGCGTTTTCTCGTCTTTTCGCTTCGCATTCTCGTCTTTTCGCCTTGCAATCTCGTGTTTTCGTGCCGCGCGTTATCAAAACACGAGAATACGAAAAGACGGTAAAATTGAAAATCTTGCGAAACTCGACACAATCATAAAGATAGAAGTTTACTTGAAAAGTCTATGTACTTCTATTTGTCCATAATTGATGAGAAATTACTTCAAAACACTTTTGAAAGTGAGCAAAATTCAGCTGTTTTGGTGGTGACACGGTTGGCTGCAGACCAACCATTGTCTCGGATTGGCCGAAATCTATTATGCTGAGCAGTGACCGCTGATGGGCATATGGTCGACTTAGCGCACGCGAGTTAACACCCCTCACATTCTGACTGGAATATCTCGGTATGCTCTAGAACCCCCTAATAACAGACGGAGGTCCGGGGACTGGTATGTGGCCGAAGACAAATGCAAGGAACGATCTAGAAATGTAGTATCGTAATTCATTGATTACTTGTATATAGATTAATGATATAACGGTAATTATAATAAGTAGACTCTTATTGTGCCCAACCGCAACGCGGCCGGGGACTTTAAAACGGTTCTTGCTTCTTTGTGTCCGTCGATATCCGTGATCGTCAGTGGATTACACCGCATATAAGGGAAGTTGGAAGAGGTACCGACATACTGATTGACACTTGGTCGGATTCCTCTGAAATACCCTACCTTTCTGACAAATGCTCATCGGATTTTTCTCAAATTTGGCATGCATGTACCATGCCAGGTGATTTTGCTTGTGATTGCCTTTCGCTCACTTACACTCACAGGTGGAGCCACCTGGTAGCAAGATCACAAATTTTTTTCCGCGTAATAACTTGTATGTATACCGTAAAATAATATGTCGCTTGAGATTGCATTTCGCCCACTTGCGCCTAGAGGTTCACCTGACTGCAGATTCATGTCAGAAACGACATCGAACAAAGGTCTGCGATAGCGGAACATATCGTGAACAATCCAGGCCACACCATCCCATGGGACCAAACAAAGGTCCTCGCATAGAATCTCGGGGAGAAGAAATCACGACTCATCAGGGAGTCCATCGAGATAACAAGGCACAAGCCCAAGATGAACAGAGACCAAGGGCTGATAATCTCAAATGCATGGAAAGATGTAATCACACCACAACAGACCGTATACACCTTAACTGACCTCCATAGTATATATACTTGTGTGCCCATTAAATTCTATCTTTAGACGCGGAAGCCATGCAGATGCTCTTTGAACTGTTCTTTACTTTATTCATTACGTTACTACTGTTTTATCTACTCTTCATACCAGCATACCACATGTACTACCATTCCACATCAGATTATTTAAGCCAGCCCTTACATTGTAACCACCCACCACAGCTATTGTTTGTTCAGCCCTGATCCCCATAACCCTTTCATGTATGCCCACTCTCCAGGAGTGTCTACACCTCACTGTTTCCAGACCATATATTGTTGGCTTCATGTATATATATATATATAACTCATGTATGATTGTACATTTATACACTTGAGAATGCTAAGTGCGGACTTAGCGAAACATCGTGTTTAATAAAGAAGAAGTTGAAATCCAGGAAATACCAGTGTTTATACTTGTACTACTTCTTTACGTCAAACCGAATGACATTTCAAGATGTCATTCAAAAGTTATAGGTTAAAGCCTGTTACACCTGCAGAGATGGAAATCACATGTTTTCGGATTGTCAATTGAAGAATAAACAAGTTATGGTCAGCCAGGGCACAAAAAAAAACGAGAATATAAAACTCGTGAAAACACGGAAGGTCTGATTGACAGAAATAACCGGACTGCTTCACAATATGAAACTGGTATTCAATCCAACATAAGGAAGAGATCTCCCGTTACGGAAAATTCCGCCGTTGCGGAGAGCTCTGACATAATCAACGCATATAAGGTCGAGCAGCGTGAAAATGATGGTGATAGCATTTGATCAATTGTAGGACCAGATGGCAAGATCTCTAAGAGGAATTCTAGGCTTTGGCAATGAAAAACGAAAAAGAGCATAGAGCAAGGCGGAAATACACCCAAGAGTTCAAAACAGATTTTCAGCTCTCTCTGATGAAGATGCTGTTGATAATTCTATTGCTATTCCTGGTCTACGTACCTAAAGAGAAACAAGGTGGATGAAAGTCCGCAAAGTTTGCCACATGATCAGGAGTCAAGAAAATGAATCTAAGAGGATTGTAGATCCAAGAACAGTTCAAACTGGTGGTTCTCTGTCCTGTGGGAGACGATGCAGCGTTGTCAAAGACAGTCAAATGCCCAGCAATGATGCTGCAGCACTCGATGTGGCCGGCAGTCGTAGAGAACATACATTCACCTGTGTATTTGATGCTTTAGTGAAAACTGAGCTCGCCACAGCTGATGCTAGAAATGAGCTACCCTTAGTAGATGGGAAAGAAGGTGAAGATGAAGATATCAGTTCTACATCTGTACATTCCAGTGGTAACTCGAACTTCTCCTCAGATGATGATGTGAGTGCTAAGCTCACCAAAGATGATGTTATAAATGAGCTACCCTCAGTAAATGCACCTGCGCATTCTGGTGTTGACTTGAATTTCGTCCCAGATACAAATGTGGTTGCTGAGTTCACCAGAGATGATGCTAGAAATGAGTTACCCTCAGCAGATGGAGAAGGAGGTGAAGATGAGGATTTTGGTTTTATTTCTGAAGCAGGTGCACCTGTGTGTTCGAGGAGTTCACTAGTGATGAAGCTAGCAATGATACACTCATGGAGGATGAGAAACAAGGTGAAGGGGAAGTTGATAACGCCATTCTCAACACAGATATACCTATGAACCCCACCTCAGACAAAAACGCGGTCGCTGAACACATGGATTAACCTATTGATAATAAGCGACCCGGCGAGACTTCCTTAAACCAGAGGTCGAAAAAGAAATGTGAGCTGAGGAGAGAACAATAAATTTATGAAAATCGAGACCAAAATACGCAGCAGTTGCGAGAAGAGCAGAAACTTTAAGTAAACGTCCATAATGGCTAAGTTGACACTCTATTTCCGAGTGTGTGTGCTCTTGTGTGTTATTTCTTCATATAGACAAAAAATGACTCAGTCTCCAACCCTCCTCCAATGGAACTGCAGAGGAGTTTGGCCAAATTTAAATGTGTGTTAGTTGTTAACTCAAGATTATGAAATCTTAGCTGTCTGTTTGAATGAAACTTTTCTCAAAGAAGCAGATAAACATAAATTCGAATTACGGCAAAAGTGGACAAAAACTATTTTATT
Source organism: Hanleya hanleyi (assembly GCA_036873755.1). NCBI lineage: Eukaryota > Metazoa > Mollusca > Polyplacophora > Lepidopleurida > Hanleyidae > Hanleya > Hanleya hanleyi. Next base: position 46,101 of record JAVTVY010030897.1, on the reverse strand, counting down.
TCACATCACATTAGTATTTACTAATTTATTATGAAGTTTTTGTGGAGAAATTGCATCAATAAAAAATTCGAAAAATCTGACCGAAAAATCAAACAAAAAATGCCGTTTCTGAAAATGACGTCACTGTGACGCCATCGAAGCGGCCATCTTGGATTTTTCTTTTTTTACATTTTCTGGTAGAGCTCTGGTAGAGCTTGGTAGAGCTCTTTTAAAGCTTGACCCAAGGGTATGGTGGGGTAAGTTTCAGCCCCCTAGTTCAAGAGGCAAGCAAAAAGCTCAGGCCAGATAGGGTTAAAATGGGTGGTTTACATATTCCTATTAATTTAAAGATGGATTTACAAGCTGTCGCAGTTCGTCTTACTTTGAATTCTGTATTCACATTATGCACGGTTTACGTACCTTCATCTAGCGGTCTCAGTCTTAATGAACTTCAAAATCTTTATGATCAGCTCCCTAACCCTTATTTATGGATGGGTAATTTTACCGTCCGTAGTAACATTTGGAATAATGAACAGAAGATTTTATATCAATTAATTCTTTGTGTATTTTTCATGATGGTTCTTATACTCATTTTTTCTCAGCTCATGGAACATATTCAGCATTAGATATCTCACTTTGCGACCTTCTTATACTCGAAGAATTTACTTGATCTGTTCATGATGACCTTTGTGGAAGTGATCACTTTCCCACTGTTTTAAAAAGCTGTTAACGCAGCTGAGGTCCCCCCTTGACAAGGTATAATTTCAAGAAAGATAATTAGCCAGAATTCAAAAATGTTTGTTCGTAAAAACTACAAGTCTATTTCGCTGATGTTTCAGATCCTATACAGTTATTCTCAGATATGCTGATTGAAATTGCTAACCAAACCATACCCACATCTTCAGGAGTTGCAGATATTTAAAACACGGTGTTTCCGCCGCCATCCAAATTCTGAAAATTTGAAAGATCTCAGAGTTACTGGAGCTAAAGCTCGCAAAACCATGAAACAGAACAAAAGATCAATACACATACTCCTATAACAAAAGTTTGGAATATGATTCAAAGATAAAAGGTAAAAGCTTCAAGTCTAGTGTTCATCATCTCAACGATGGAAATCAGGTGTTAGCTGACAGAGTAGAGATTGCAAATAAGCTAAGCGAAAGAATTGCCAAAAACTCTTTGGCAGATGATTACTTACCGAAATTTCAAAGTTTCGGAAAAAGAAGAAGAGAAAAATGAAATTAAATTCACCTTCGATAACTGTGATGGCTATACGGCTATGTTTACAATTGAGGAAGTTATGCTTCTCTTACGAGAGCTTACGGTTCTGCTGCAGGCCCTGATAATATTCATTATCAACTTTAGAAATATCTACCCGAATCGTCTCTAGAAATTCTATTGCGCATATTCTTGGATAAGAGAAGACTTTCCACCGTCATGGCATAATGCCATTTTTATGAAAAATAGAAGTACGTTTGACCATTTGGTTAGATTAGATTCTTATGTTAAGAATGCCTTCGCCAAGAATGAACATGTGGTTTCCATCTTCTTTGATTTAGAAACAGCCTATGATACTACACGGAAATACGGGATTCTAAAAGGCCTTCATACTATGGGATTAAAGAGCCGTTTTTCCATTTTTATATCCAACTTTTTGAATGATAGACAATTCCAAGTTCGGTTGTGTACAACCATGTGTGATCATTTCGACTAAGATCAGGGTGTCCCACAGAGCAGTATTTTGTCTACTACCCTGTTTATTATCAAGATCAACAGCTTAGCGGCAGATTTGAATAAATCAATTGATGGTTCACTCTTTGTAGACGATTTCAACATTTCGTGCAGTAGAAAAAGTATAATGCAGTAAATGCAGTCTAGAAAGTGGTTTCAAATTCTCCAGGGCTAAACAAATTGTATACACTTTTGCATAAAGTATTTCCAGCACAAAGATACAGTAATTACATTAGATGGAACTGAGGTCAAACTAGTAAAAGAGGTCAGATTCCGAGGAATATTGTTTGGCCACAGATTAACGTTCTTGTGGCATATAAATTACTTGAAAGCTACGTGCACGAAAGCTCTTGATTTGCTGAAGGTATTTGCCAACTATACGTGAGGAGAAGCTCATCAAACACTTCTCCATTTATATCGATCACTTGTTCGTTCCAAACTTGATTATGGTTCAATTGTTAAGAACGGTGCATGCAAGTCAACCTTGGCGAAGCTAGATCCTATTCACCATTAGGGACTAAGCCTTGGGGCGTTCAGAACATCCCCTAAACAAAGCTTATATATGGAATCAGATTAATTTCCTTTAGACTATCACTGCAATATATCGCAAAATTGCGATCAAATTACTCGAATCCTGCAAATGACTGTGTTTTCAAACCACGGTTCGTGGATCTCCATATAAAAAACCCTCCATTATTCCACCTCTTGGAATTCGTATGAAACCACACATTGTAGCAGCTGGTATTAAGCTTAGTCAAATTGTATTTAACAAGATCTTGCCAATTCCACCATGCAGTTAGCTCAACCAGAAGTAGATATTACACTAGCGAAATATAAAAAGGCAAGCACGAGCCAGCTGTTGTATTCACAAGAATTTGCTCTGCTGAGAGAAAATACAGATCACATCGGGCTATTTATACAGATGGTTCTGAAGATGGCGAGAGAGTACATGTAGCACGCGCTACTATCTGTAGTTGCAAAACTAAAACCTGTCGACTGCCAGATAAAAGTTCTATATTCTCTGCAGAAGCAAAAGCTATATTGTTGGGTTTGGAAGGTATTGGGGTCACTAAAATGAAAAAAAATGTCATATTCTCAGATTCACTATCATGCCTTCAAGCGGTTAAAGTTGGAACTGCATCTCATCCCACCATCTTGAATATTCCACAATTATATGACTGTAGATTTGATCACAGATTGATATTGTGTAAGAGATTCTTTTGTTGGTTACCTAGTCACGTTGGCATCATAGGTAATACTGAGACTCATATAATGGCTAAGGCAGCCCTAGCTTATGAGGCTGATCCTGTTGGATCCCCATACAGTGATTTCAGACCCTCTATCTGTACTCATGTGAGAGGGCTGTCTCAATCTGTATAGGATGCTATGAATAATAACAAACTTCATGAGATAAAAAAAAACTGCAGGCTATACTCATCTGAACAGCCAGAAACGTTTCGATCAAGCCATGATCAGGCGATGTAGAATCGGCCATGACTCAAGACTGTATAGATTTTAAGATTGTAAGAGATTCTTTTTATCGAGCGATTACTTTGAAAGATCTTATTATTCGGATGAGTGACGACTGTGTCGGGTTATTTGAGAGAAATCGGTTTGTTTCATAAGTTTTAATGTGCGTATGTTTTAATGTGTTGGATTACTAAGTTATCGGCTTGAGTACTTAGAATTTTCTTTGATCGTCGCTATATAGCTGAAATATTGCTGAATGCAACGTTAAACCTTAATTCTCTTTCTCTCTCTCTCTCTCTCTCTCTCCCTCTCTATCCATTAAAATCAGATGAGTTATTTCTTTGAGCTGATCTGTCATCACAGCTCCCGAGCTAGCGAATCTAATTTCGCATAAGCCGGTGCTAGGGGCCGTGTGGATACTTCATATTGTAAGATTCAGCATCTTATGATAATTGGTTTTCTACAAGTTATTGATGATAGTCTTGATGTCATATATGATGCCTGCCTGTATGGTTTTATAGCGTCGTAATACCCCGGTAAATGTTGTCATTTGTTTGACGTTTCAGTATCCTGTTTGGAATGTTAAAAAATGTTTTTAACCACATTTATTTGTGAGAATCAATTGTGAACATATAAACCGTTTATGTAAGTTTGACGAATGGTTTATTCAAGGTGACAGTTCTGTGATATGTCTGTCCAAATAGTACTTAAGCTAAGTACATCCTTGTCGGGTTAAACTGACATTGTAAATGTATAAAACGGAATGAACGGCATATTACAGGCAGATTGTAACACCACGTCTCCCTGATGGTAGTCCCATCTTGTATCATAGAAGCTCATGCTTCCAATAATAGTGTGCTAACTCCAGTTTCGGAAAAATGACTGACTACAGAATAGTCTGGATGTTGATGTGGTTACCCTAGTCTGCCTACCAAATAGTGCCGGTCGTTCCTAATTTAGGTGGACTGAATCTACAATAAATCGGCTTAATATTCAGCAGACGTTTTCGTTGTATCCTCTCTCATTTAAAGACGTTGTCAAGACTTCGGTATCTTTAGAAGCCGGACCTTTTGGAATCTATTATTGTCAGGTTTTGTGAAGACGATCCCTGTGTCTTGAGACGACCAATGCGTTACAACATCTTATAGATCACGCGCACAAGCCCTGTCGTCTTAGAAGACCGCAAATTTCACAACATGTATGCTCCCAGACAATCCATTCCATGCTGGCAGATCATCTTGATTTGATTAGAAATTCGGAGTTTAATGAAGCCAACGAGTGCTTCAAAACCGCACTTGCAGAGTTGAAGGCATCTGGAAAAGGCGACACCGATCATTGTGAGCCCATAAACGAGTCCGATCGTTGTAAACTCTACAAGTCTGTTCTCATGTCCCCAAAAACCCCAACTGGGCTTGCAAATAAAGTTCAGTTCGATGTACGTCTGTTCTTCTTTAGAAGGGGAGTGGAGAATATGGAAAAGATGACAAAAAACACATTCATCATCAAGCGGGACCCGAAAACTGGGCAGAGGTATGTGAAAAAAAAGGAGGATGAACTCACAAAAAATCGCCGGGCCCAGCAAAAAGAGGGTGTTACCGGATTCATGCCTGAAGAAGAAGGTTCCCCGTTCTGTCCTGTTGCTTCATTCGAAAGTTATATCTCCAAACTCCATCCGAAATGTGATCGCTTGTGGCAGTACCCGGTTGATAGTTTCCTTGAGGACGATAAAGTTTGGTATTATAACAAACCTATTGGGAAACACCGCTTGGCAGCCTTCATGACCAACCTGGGCACTCGTCTGAAACTTTCTGAACCATACACTAACCACAGTATACGAGCAACCGGCATCACCATCCTTGGTAGAAACAACTATTCAGCATCTCAAATAATGGCTGTCACAGGTCACAGATCTGTCTCGTCGCTGTCGGTTTACCAGCGAGTAAGTGATGGCGAGAAACTGCAAATGGGCCACACGGTTGCGTCAGTAGCCTTTCCTGACAAGATGGGTTCAACCCGAAAGACGAATACCGGTACGCATACACTTCCAGTAAATGTTCTTGTCAAACCCCATCCTGCAGAAACTGTGACATCATCTTCTCAGTACCCTGCACCCACGTCAAATGATGCCACGTCGGCCATGTTACACACCCAGGATGTACGAGCAGAAGGCCATGCCGACGACTTTGATTTTGATCTTAATCAGCTGTTTTGTGAATTCGACAGCACCGCTGTCCCGCCCACATCTTGTGACATTCCCACAGCTATCCTGGTCGCCGCAAATCCCTCAGCGCTAATGTTCAATAATAACTGCACAATAAATGCAATCAACATGATCGTGCGAAAATGAAGCAAATACCTATACTTCTGCCAAATTGTGCAGGACAGTTTGATTTTTCCGATTTTTCTCTCGAACTGTAAATTTAAGTCAGTTCATGTTGGTCCTTCTCCTGTGTGATGTTATGGAAACATGACACAAGTGACACTGTCGAGTGACACGGTGTTGAATTATAGACAGAATGGAAATGTAACAGTTCACACGTGTATTTGAAACTTACATATCCACGCAACAGATGTGAATCCGGAACGGGTCTTTCGATGTATTTATTAACAAAAGGTATATAATCTAGATATTATACTCGTCGATGGCTATTAAATATTAAATATGAAATTGAGATTAAGCTTAATGTTCCAGTATTTTATACGTTTCTGATTTTCAGAATAGAACATAAGAGATGAAGCTGAATTTGAAGTTAGATTGTTCATTCTTTATCACCGAAGCCCACCGGTATTTCACACGGAAACCGGGTTCATTGTTCACGGATTACAGTATATGTTATCGTTATCTTTACTCCTCCCTTATTACGTTTTAAAGATGAGGATTGTAAACATGATACATTTGTCTTTGTGTTCATTTTTTCCGGTGCATGCTGTGGATCGTTCTGAAACCAGTGCAAGTCCGATCGAAGTCCGTTCCATTATGTCGGCCTTGAAGTCCAAAGTGATTCTTAATGCTCTGAGATATGATAAATTCGTTATACACCGCCCTTCCGGGGTAATACGGGATTCGATTTGGTTTCTCTCGCCATATTTTTCCTCGGCTGCGCCTCGGAAAAATATGGCGAGAGAAACCAAATCTCATCCCGTATTACCCCGGAAGGGCGACGTATAACTAATAATATCGCACATTATCGCGTAAATATAACGGGATATTTCGCAATATCACAATATCGCACATTATCGCGGGAAAATAACGCGATATATCGCAAAATATCGCGGCAAAATAACGCGATATATCGCAATATCGCTCAATATCGCGGGAAAATAAAGCGATATATCCCAATATCGCACAATATCGCGTAATTATAACGCGATATTTCGCAATATCGCACATTATCGCGGGGCGCGAAATATCGCACAATATCGCGGGAAATTAACGCGATATATCACAATATCGCACAATATCGCGGAAAAACGCGATATATCGCATTATCGCAATATCGCACATTATCGCGTAATTATAAAGCGATATAATTGAAATCGCTCTTACAGATTTTTCTGGAAATTGAGCCGAATTTGACCATTTTTCGATATTTTAAGGGGTTTTCAAAAATGAAGCAAGCTTGGAGGAGAACGTTCGAAATTCATTTTTCTAAAACATATCACGAAAACATATTTCGAAATGTTCCAATCAGAGGAGATAACCAGAAATTGGGCCAACGGAGTTGACAGAGTTGTCTTCATAGGTATCCGCTCAAGCATCGCGCAATTATATCGCGATATTTCGCAATATCGCACAATATCGCGGAAAAATAACGCGATATATCGCAATATCGCACAATATCGCACAATATCGCACATTATCGCGTAATTATAACGCGATATTCGCAATATCGCAATATCGTACAATATCGCGTTAAAATAACGCGATATATCGTAATATCGCAATATCGCACAATATCGCGTAATTATAACGCGATATTTCGCAATATCGCACAATATCGCGGGAAAATAACGCGATATATCGCAATATCGCACAAAATCGCGCAATTATAACGCGATATTTCGCAATATCGCAATATCGCACATTATCGCGGCAAAATAACGCTATATATCGCAATTTCGCAAAATATCGCGGAAAAATAACGCGATATATCGCATTATCTCACAATATCGCACATATCGCGTAATTATAACGCGATATATCGCAATATCGCTCAATATCGCTGGAAAATAACGCGATATATCCCAATATCGCACAATATCGCGTAATTATAACGCGATATTTCGCATTATCGCAATATCGCACATTATCGCGGGAATATAACGCGAAATATCGCACAATATCGCGGGTAAATAACGCGATATATCACAATATCGCACAATATCGCGGAAAAAACGCGATATATCGCATTATCGCAATATCGCACAATATCGCACATTATCGCGTAAATATAACGCGATATTTCGCAATATCACAATATCGCACATTATCGCGGGAAAATAACGCGATATATCGCAAAATATCGCAAAATATCGCGGGAAAATAACGCGATATATCGCAATATCGCTCAATATCGCTGGAAAATAACGCGATATATCCCAATATCGCACAATATCGCGTAATTATAACGCGATATTTCGCATTATCGCAATATCGCACATTATCGCGGGAATATAACGCGAAATATCGCACAATATCGCGGGTAAATAACGCGATATATCACAATATCGCACAATATCGCGGAAAAAACGCGATATATCGCATTATCGCAATATCGAACATTATCGCACATTATCGCGTAATTATAAAGCGATATTTTGCAATATCGCAATATCGCAATATCGCGCAATATCGCGCAATAACGCGATATATCCTATCATCGCAATATCGCACAATATCGCACATTATCGGGTAATTATAACGCGATATCTCCCAATATGGCAATATCGCACAATATCGCGAAAAAATAACGCGATATATCGCAATATCGCACAATCTCGCACATTATCGCGTAATTATAACGCGACATTTCGCAATATCGCACAATTTCGTAGAATGTCGCGGAAAAATAACGCGATATATCGTAATATCGTAATATCGCACAATATCGCGTAATTATAACGCGATATTTCGCAATATCACAATATCGCACATTATCGCGGGAAAATAACGCGATATATCGCAATATCGCGATATCGCACAATATCGCTGGAAAATAACCCGATATATCGCAATATCGCACAACATCGCGGGAAAATAACGCGATATATCCCAATATCGCGATATCGCACAATATCGCTGGAAAATAACGCGATATATCGCAATATCGCACAATATCGCGGGAAAATAACGCGATATATCCCAATATCGCAATATCGCACAATATCGCAAAATATCGCGGGAAAATAACGTTATCGCATCGCAATATCGCGTTATCGCATCGCAATATCGCGTTATCGCATCGCAATATCGCATTATCGCATCGCACTATCGCGTTATCGCAATATCGCATTATCGCATCGCAATATCGCGCCATCGCAATATCGTAATATCGCGTGTTCGCGTTATCGCATCGCAATATCGCGTTATCGCAATATCGCCCAAAATGTTTCAAGGGCGATGGTCGATGGCCCCTCTCGGCCATTATAAACATCGCAGTTTCCAACGATACCTGTGAAGTGTTTTACCGACAATGGTCAGTACAACAACAAAACTTATACACCTGGACACAACTAGCACTGCAGTGTAGGTTCTGCAATGTATCTGTAAGTAATTGTAAGAGGCCTCAAGTTCAGGGCCTCCCAAACGTGACATATTTTTATGACCTAGAGCGCAGTAAGTGGAGGTGGCCTGCAGGATCAGAACTTGTGTATGCATCAGCCACTCAATGAAATATTTAAATTGGCGTTATTTGAAATTCGGTTCAGATCTTCAGAACTCGCACATCGTAAATATTGGAGAATAACCCGGCTGTGATTATTTCCATATAATTCTTATACATATTCAGCATTTGAAGCTGGTCTAGTCCATTGAAGGTCCCGTCTTCCAGTTCCAGCCTAGCAAGTTACCTCCAATCTTCAGATCTTTGAGACGTTTTAAATATGAGAAGAAACCAGGCACAATTTCATAGCATGCATTACCATTAAGGTCAAATTCGTGGAGCGCTTCAAGACCCTTGATAGGCCCTTCCCATCGATAGAGCAGACTGTAAGATAAGTCTAGTACTTTCGCCTTCGGTGCTACGAGTTTGATCTTTGGGAAGGAAAAACGAATCTTATAGGTGTGACTGGCGTACACTTCAGTTATATTTGGTGGTAAGTAGAGAAATGAAGATAAAACTTGGAATCTTGAAGAATTGGATCCCAACTCCCAATCACTCCTATTTGATGCACCGGTTTCGCCGACATACACTTCCTGATAACTGGCGTAAACAAATTTCAAATTCCCGAGGAAAGGGAGCTGATACGTTTGGGCCTTGTATGTTTGTATATCGTTCCACGAAATAGATAACACTCGCGCAGTCTTTGGTGAGTCAAGATTAGGTCACTGTCTATCTGTGCGATCGTGTTATTATCCACATAAAGTTCCTCCAGTTTAGTGTATTTCAAGTATGTCAGATCTTCTTTGTGCAAAATAGTTAATGTTGGTTCTTGGTGGATCCTTTGAGTAAATATGCGACCTATCGGAGAGTACACGAGCCCTGCAAAGCTTTTCCGGCATTCTTTAGTTCAAGAAGTTGGTTGCAGCTCATGTCCATGGTGTCTATGTTTCTGAGAAATTTGAAAGTCTCATTATGGATCGTTATTAACTCAAAGTGGGAAATATTGAGAGTGGCCACAGGGCTATTTGCCAGATTCGAGAAGGTTAGCTGAGAGAGGGGCTCCAAAGATCTGGAACCAGATAAATCGATCACGTGCAGACGAGGCAATTTGTCATAGGCAGAACCAAATACAGCGTTTGATACACCGTCCAAGTAAAGTTCTTTAAAGGAAATAATATAGTAAAGGTGTTTTTACTATACCATTCTACTCATATTTAGGCAGCAATCGATGTGTTCATACCCGCAAATCTATCGAGCTGACAAGCGTATGATTACGATACAATAGTTGTATTAATTTGATTGTTAGCCTGGAGTTGTGAATTAAATTTAAGTTGTTCTCCATGCTTGCTATTGTTAAATCATGTCCAGCCATTTGTATGTTAAGAAAGTATCCAAGCGTCATTTGTTTTGTTTTGGGTCACCAAGTTACGTTCAGTGCTGTGTTACATAAATATGGTTAGAACTCAACGAAGAGGACACATTACGGCCAGTGCTCGGACTTACCGACATTGTAGATCAGTTAGTTGGAGCAAACCAAGCTGACTGTGGTTTTGTTTATGTATGTCTGTATTTGTAATATCCATCGTCATCAGTAAATTCATGTTTAAGCGTATGAAAGTCTGTGTTCAATACTTCGACCGGTCATCCAAGAACGGCAAAACTACCCCTACATTAATAAGCTCGCCGATTTCCGAATCAAGATATTAGCAATTTGCTTCTTTATTAACTTTATTTGACTTCAAATTTAACACAGTCAAGTTTTTTAGCGGTCTGAAAATACCTGGACTAAATGAACCACTTGAGAGCACCAGATTATTGTCGCTCAGCGAAAGATATCTCATATTGGTAAGACCCAAAAATGCTCCAGATTCCATCTGTGAGAGATTGTTATTGGAAATATCAAGAACTTCAAGACGCTTGAGCTTTTCCAGAGACAAAGACTGGATCACCGATATGGAATTGTGGCTGAGAAACAAATGTGTCACATTAGTCGGGATGCCTGCTGGAATATAAGAGAGTGATCTTCGGAGTCGGACAGAGGATTAAGCTAATCACAAAGCCAACTATCGCCAGCCAGCCCATGACTTTAGCTTTTCGTCTAAGATGCCTAAAAATACCAATACCAAAATATAATGGTCGGCAGTTACACTTTCGTTGTTGGAACGTTGGATTCGGATAACGCTGTGGATGTTACACGATAATGTAGCTTAATATTATATGAGGTTATTATACAATGTAGAGTCAAATATTATTTTTTTATTGTACGATTTCACGTTGTGTTGAAATTACAAGCGTCTAGTCCGTCATTCATAATCCAGCCCTCGTCCATTAGAGAATATCCGCGTCCATAATCCAAAGACCTATTCCATATTCCATATAACAGTATTAGCACCAAACTCAAAAAGACAATCATAGTATACATAAACATAGGCTTGTTTCCTGCAAGAGAGAAGCGGTCAACAGTTTTCAATGATGCCGGCAAGACATCATGATGTTCCAAAAATATCAAATCCGTATCGCTGATCAGTATTCTTAATCCATAATATTCGTTGTAGAGTCGTCATCTAAAGAATGATGTATCTCAGTCACGCTTTGATTGTGACTGTTCATATAGCTACCATAAGGATCTTGAAGTACATAGGTTCATACGGCCCCTAGCCCCGGGTTAGGCGGAATTAGATACAAGTTTACGAAACGTAACGCCGTAGATCTTGCACGCTACGTTCGTATTTTGCTATCAGCATGCGATATGTATCGCCAAATTTGAGAAACTTTGAGTAGAGGCGCTTGGTGGAATAGCCCTGTTTTATAAGTTTCTGCAACAATGTGTTGTGACGTTGATTAAAATCGTCACATTTAACACAGGATCTAGCAAATGCTACTAAGCGAGATATGTATACGCCATATGCAGGTCCCACTGGAATATTACTATCCAGAAAGGGATAGTTTACGATGTCGAAATTGTAATCATCTCTTTTGTCATAAAGTCGACGAGAGAGAATGCCCGCTTCATTTTTATAGAGATAGAGATCTAAATATGATGTGCCTGTAGGGCTATCTGTAGTTTCCTTCAAATCCAGTGAAGGTGGATATATATCCTTCACTGCGTCATTTATATAGCGATTATCCACAGCGAGAAGATCGTCTATATAGCGTTTGGTGAACGAGAAGGAACGGGCTTTGAATGGATCGGTTTTTGAAAGCGCCTGCATATAGTCATATTCATAAGAGAACAGATACAGGTCAGCCAACATGGGTGCACAATTAGTACTCATTGGAATACCTATACGCTGCTGATATATATTGTTGCCAAATTTCACATAGATATTTTTAATGACAAATTCAAGCAACTCTATAAACAAAGAAGCATCCCATGAATGATATCTCTTGTATGTAGTCGAGCTAAAGAATGCTTTATGGCTTCCGACATTAATATATCTACGATCAGTTTTCTTGAACACAGATATTATTAATGAACTTATACGGTCAATAAGGTCCTGATGAGGGATTGTAGTATAGAGAGTCGAGAACTCCCATGTGGATACATGTCTGTACGGTATGTGTCCTTTAGCATCAAGTTCTTCCGTAAGACATTTTGAGTTTTTCAATATCCACATACATTCCACGCCAGAGTTCTTAGAAATAGTGGCGCAATACCTTTCCCAAAATGCTTTTACCTCCTGAAGGGCCCTCGTCAATAGGGTTGAAAGAAGCTTGGTGGTGCAGCTTCTAGAACCAGCTATGAATCTAGCTTTGTATGGTGATTTATGCATTTTGGGAGTCCAGTATAGTTTTGGTATGTCGTTATGATTGGTTGGAAGACAAATACCTCTTTAACTGAGAAACTTTTTGTGATTGTTAAATAAATCTTCCAGAGTAAATGCAGTTTGGGAGTAAGTAGACGTATTTGATGAAGATATGTCTACACTCAATTCTGTAACCAGCACCTGGTAATAGTAATATTTACATATGAATATTATATTATTCGGAGCCTTGTCTGCTGGGACTATGGCGAATTTACTCTGGAGATTTGCTAGAACTTCTTGCGAATTGAGGTTTCTCAGTACTTGTTTTGCTTGGGGAAGAGCACTTCTGTCAATATGGCGGATTGTTTCAACGACCTTGCTCTTAGTGAGATCCAGCCAATCAGCGATTACTGTAGGTTCAACTTTTTCTCGCTTAGACCAACCAATAACGTACTGTTCCAAAGCAGACAGGACTATCTTCTGGTCGGCCTTCAGATTTATTCTTCTTGGCTCTCTATGTTTAGGTCCTTTCATCAGGAGTAATTTCAGCTCCTTATCACTCACCACATCAAGGTTACCAGTCACAATGTTAGGGATCGTTTCCATTAATCGTTTTTTCTTCAGTCGCGATTTTTCTTCAATTTTCTTGATTGAAAAACGATCATTCGCGAATCGGTCGCGAGGATATCGAGAAAAAAATGAGAAAAAACGATTGAACCTTTTCTGAAAAAAAAACATTCTCTCGCGATATCGTTTTTGAATTGTTTACCCATGCGCGATCCGTTCTTGATCGCGAATCTTCAATCGCGAGAGAATCGTTTTTTTCAAGGTGCGAGAGAATCGTGAGGCGGAGTGATATCTGACACATAGGCCGTGTTGCCGTCGTACGCCCCTCTATCCGCGAACTGGGAACTACATGTAATGTTGATTGCGGAATTGTCGATGGAAAAGCCTATATTACTATATTATACTGTATAAATGCGTAAGATAACCGAATAATATATATGATTCACGATCTATAGTCTCCTACAAGCTGAAGTAGGGCGTATGCTGGAAATATCTATACACATACCTGTACCATGTTTCCTGTGACGTCCGTTGTCAGATTTACTCTGGCGAAGCGTAAATGACAAAATTACATGTTTATTTAATAATCGTGTGAGCCGACAATGTGTTAATGTTCAGTCATTCCGTTCATACGTCCGATAATTTCCTCATATATTCATGCAACTTGGTATAAACAATACAGGGTGATAGTCGCAAATCTTGTTTTTGTAAATACCGGGTATAGGTCATCAGTGGATTTGAGTTCGTCGTTGATTGCATTATCAGAATGATTATGGCACAGACTTTATAGAGGTGTGAATGGGCGCATGGCGATAACTCAGAACAGCTTAGCCCTCCAGCCGAGAATTTCTAGGTTAATTAGGTGAAAAATGGTGTAATTAAATATGTATATATTGTTATGGTAAAACATATATTAGGAAAGGGTATCCATTCATGTTTTGGTACAGTTTTTAAACTATTGAGATGTGAATAAGTTCACAAAATCACCATCAAGTTAATTTTATTGATTATAAGAATATTCGCGGCAGTGATTTCATATGTATATTAAATACATATCACAATGGTGATTGAATCGCATATAACGGTTGGATACGCATATGTACAATACTTTTTTATTTTAATTTTACATTTTGATAAGGCACCGTTTCCAATTATCGTTCGCGAATGAATCGTTTATTTCGTCAAATTTTCTCGAAGTCGCGATTTTCCAAGGCGCGAGGGAATGGTTTTTTTTCTTCAAAATAAACGATTCATTCGCGATCGCTGTTCGAATTGTTTTTTTTTCTGTTGACAATCGTTTTTCAATCGAGAAAATTCTCGCGACTAAAAAGCGATATCGCGATTCAATCGCTTTTTAATCGAGAAAATATAAACGATTGAAAAAAAACGATTGAGGATTATAGCCGAAAGTAGTACGCCATTGGTTCAGCCTGACTGACCCGCATACACGTTCGAGTTTCTAAAACTTCAGTCAGACTATATAAAGTTCGATCATTTTTTTTTCTTTCTTTTCCATTCATTGCCTAGTATAAAACTATAGTGTGTTTCTGTACAGTTGACGGTTATATAGATACGATGGGGATATTGAAAGAAATTGAAAAAAATATCTATATATATACATAGGAATAATGGTTATGCATATAATTATAACTTCATATTTACATATATTTTGTACGGGACACAGGCCCGGATATGGTCAGATTGGGTCATTTGCACTTGCAATTTCGTCTATTATTTTGGGTATTTCTGTGTTTTAAAGCTGGTATTATTCCAGATTTCTTGTGTAGCATTTTTCGTGAACGTTTTTGGCATCTGTGCGGGCTGAAATTTTGAGTTGATTCGTCAGATTTTCGCTGTACACGTGGTTTTTTGTCCTACGATCACCATTTTCCTTGTGTAGATAGATGGCGCTGTATTGAATATAACATTGTCATACGGGGCTTTTGAGTCTTCGAAAGCACTTAATTATTAAAATATAGCGCGGGCTATTTGTAAAAATTTTCACAACTGGTTAATCCAGTAAGAGATGAAATTATATAATATTCAGTTGGTTTTTGGCTTGAGCTTCCCTTTGGAATCATTCATACATTTATCAAAATATAAAATTAAAATAAAAAGTATTGTACATATGCGAATCCAACCGTTATATGCGATTCAATCACCATTGTGATATGTATTTGATATAAATATGAAATCACTCCCGCGAATATTCTTATAATAAATAAAATTAACTTGATGGTGATTTTTTGAACTTATTCACATCTCAATAGTTTAAAAACTGTACCAACACATGAATGGATACCATTTCCTAATGTATGTTTTACTATAACAAAATATACATATTTAATTACACTATTTCTCACCTTAATTAACCTAGAAATTCTCGGCTGGAGGGCTAAGCTGCTCTGGGTTATCGCCATGCGCCCATTCACACCTCTATCACGCATGTGCCGTAATCATTCTGATAATGCAATCAACGACGAACTCAAATCCACTTATGACCTGTACCCGGTATTTACAAAACAAGATATTGTGACTATCATCCTGTATTGTTTATACCAAGTTGCATGAATATATGAGGAAATTATCGAAAGTATGAAGGGAATGACTGAACGTTAATACATTGTCGACTCACACGATTATTGAATAAACATGTAATTTTGTCATTTACGCTTCGCCAGAGTAAATCTGAGCGCGAACGTCACAGGAAGCATGGTACAGGTATATGTATAGATATTTCCAGCATACGCCCTACTTCGGCTTGTAGGAGACTATAGATCGCGAATCATATATATTATTCGGTTATCTTACGCATTTATACAGTATAGTATAGTAATATAGGTTTTTCCATCGACAAATCCGCAATCAACATTACATGTAGTTCCCAGTTCGCGGATAGAGCGGCGTACGACGGCAACACGGCCTATGTGTCAAATATCACCCCGCCTCACGATTCTCTCGCGCCTTGAAAAAAAACGATTCTCTCGCGATTGAAGATTCGCGATCAAGAACGGATCGCGCATGGGTAAACGATTCAAAAACGATATCGCGAGAGAATGTTTTTTTCCAGAAAAGGTTCAATCGTTTTTTCTCATTTTTTTTCTCGATATCCTCGCGACTGATTCGCGATTGATCGTTTTTCAATCGAGAAAATTGAAGAAAAATCGCGACTGAAGAAAAAACGATTAATGGAAACGACCCCTAAATGAACTATGATTGATTCCAAAGGGAAGCTCAAGCCAGAAACCACCTGAATATTATATAATTTCATCTCATACTGGATTAACCAAGCTGGCAAGAGAGAAACATTTCTCGTCGGAGTACGATCATCGGTTAAAAATTTCGTTTTTTTTCGCAAAACTGAAGATTTAAATGTGGGATTTGAAAACCTGTCGGACAGAGAAAGACGTTTTATATTCATATTGTATATTAATGCAGTCATTTCTCATAGTATTATACACGGTGAGGGGCGTTGTTTGCTGCCTCAGCAACCAAGTCACGTGACCTGAATTATACAGGCCTTTTGAAACACATCTCCGAATCGTCAAGGTTTCCTTTTTAGCCAAAGGCGAGACCTTGATCATCTTGCCAAGCAAACCGCTTTTCCCTTCTATATTTTCCCTTTGTATTTATTAATTTTCATAATTTATTGAAAACATACGTATTCATCTACCATCAAATATCCCACAAGCCAGGCAACTGTGGGGTTTTGCACTTATATACTCCCACTTAGGGAATCGCACAACAAAACTCCCACCCAGGGAGCTCCAGAAAAGATTAATTCACACAACTAAACAAACAAGCAAAACAATAATGACAGTTGTGAACAGTTTTACAAATAGCCCGCGCTATATATTAATAATTAAGTGCGTTCGAAGACTCAAAAGCCCCGTATGACTATGTTATATTCAATACAGCGCCATCTATGTACACAAGGAAAATGGTGATCTTTGGGCAAAAAAACCACACGAACAGCGAAAATCTGACGAATCAACTCAAGAGAGAGAGAGAGAGAGAGAGAGAGAGAGAGAGAATTAAGGTTTAACGTCGCATTCAGCAATATTTCAGCTATATAGCGACGATCAAACAAAATTGTAAGTATTCAATTCAAAAACTCGGTAAACTAATGCGTTAAAACAGGTACAAACATTATGAACTCAAAATTTCAGCACGCACAGATGCCAAAAACGTTCACGAAAAATACTGCACAAGAAATCTGAAACAATACCAGCTTTAAAACACAGAAATATTCAAAATAATAGACGAAATTGCAAGTACAAATGACTCAATCTGACTATATCCGGGCCTGTGCCCCGTAAACAATATATGTAAATATGAAGTTATATTATATGTATATGTCGTTCACCATTATTCCTATGTATATATGTATATATTTTTTTCAATTTCTTTCAATGTCCCCATCGTATCTATATAACCGTCAACTGAACTGAAACACGCTATAGTTTAACACAAGGCAAAGAAGAATGGAAAAAGAAGAAGAAAAAATGATAGAACTTATAGTTTGACTGAAGTGTTTATGATATATAAACTCGAACGTGTATGCGGGTCAGTCAGGCTGAACTTTGCCGTACTACTTTCGGCTATAATCCTCAATCGTTTTTTTTTCAATCGCTTATATTTTCTCGATTAAAAAAACATTCAATCGCGATATCGCTTTTCATTCGAGAAAATTTTCTCGATTGAAAAACGATTGCCAGCAGAAAAAAAACCATTCGAGCAGCGATCGCGAATGAATCGTTTATTTTGAAGAAAAAAAACCATTCCCTCGCGCCTTGGAAAATCGCGACTTCGAGAAAATTTGTCGAAATAAACGATTCATTCGCGAACGATAATTGGAAACGGTGCCTTAGGCGTATTAGGCGTCGCGTCCAATATGGAATTTCAACACAAAGCGGGCTCAACATTGTATAATTACCTATTTATTATATATGACATGTAACAAGTTGCAACAATAAAACATGCTTGGCAGAATCGCCTTGTTTGGTCAGTTCCCATAAAATGTTTTGTGACGTTGATTGAAATGGAATGAACTAGCCAGTGTCAGTACAGGAGAAAAGTAGACACATTACGCAATCAGTCTTATTTACCAAACAATTAGTTTATTTGGAAATGTTGACGAATACAAAACAAATTTAACACAAGGCTATTCTATGGTTAACAACTTCTTTATTGCTGTAGAGCTTAACGTATAATTTCTTTGATAGGCATTTAGAAGTCGGCGTATATAACACAAGGCTATTCTATGGATAACATAGATCATAGTTGTTATCCATAGAATAGCCTTGTGTTATATACGCCGACTTCTAAATGCCTGTCAAAGAAACAAAACAAATTTATTGTAAATATATGGGTTTTTTTTGCAGATATGCCATACAAAGACCATACAGTTACAATACATTGGGATGATATTATAATACATACACGGTAAATGTGTAGTGTCAGATGTAGGGCCTGGTACATTACAATGCAAAAATTGGTGGCTATGTAATAATTGACATAGATACATCTTGTAGGCTTGTATGTCAAAACACACTGATAAATTCAGTACTGAAGTATGGGGTTAACATTATAATTATTATAGCGCCATCTGGACAGAGGCTAAATGCGTCCATTACTTACCTCTATTTTGGTTGTATAGCACACACAGTAGGGGAGATTGGGGTACACTGGGACATTTTTCACCTTTTTGCAAAAATCTCTGTTATTATTGCCCTGTAGTGTAGCCTTGTATACTCTCGTTATAACTTATACTTATTATGACATAGTCACACAAAAAAAATCTGAAATATCTGTTATACTTCTCTCCAAAATTCTGTTTTAAAAACGTAAAAGAATGTGTCTCAGTTTGCAACACTTTGGGGGTACTCTGGGACACCCACTGGGGTGCGATGGGACAATATCAAAATACATTTTATAAGAAGTATATACTAATATGTTTCATAGGAGTTTAGAAGATTAAACAGAGGTGGTTAAGTTATTTGCTATTTTATTCCCCTGCTTTACGTAAAATATTTCCCAGGAGCCAAATTTGAAGAAAAAAAATATTCTGTGTGATACTCATCCCAACGAAAGCATTTGACTTTGAAAGTTTTAGTAAAACTCATCAAATCTGATATGATTGGCAAATACTATCATCTAGGAAACAAAATAATGCACTTTGATGGCATTTTAGCATGAAAGGAAATTTCACAATTTGATTATTATTGTCCCAGTGTGCCCCGGCAAAAGTGTCCCACTCTGCCCCACGTGCATGCTATATTCCTTTTTATGACAAAAAAACTAATACATACAGCTGAGATACTAAATTGATATAATTAAAGTGTACCTTTGTCCATCCTCTCTCAGTAGTAATAGAACAGCAATGAAGTACTGCTGAAAACTTCTTATAACGAACTATCATCCTCAGTCCTAAAAATTTACTTGGACTGCTCAAAAACAGTTTTTGTGTCCTTAATTTTTTACCAATGAGAGGTTTTACTTGTAATCAGTATAGAAGTTGTATGGGGGTGATAGCTTTCTGCTGATAGCAGTGTTATGAGCTAGACGGTTGGTAAATTAGTGTACCAGTGATAAATGGTCAACAGATATTAAAGACATCGTATTGTTATCAGAAAATCCAGTTGAACCGGGAGCTTCGTGCTGACACATATATATACAGGATTTGTCTATAAAAGTCGATATTTGAATCTCAAACGCACGGCCAAACAAATTAAACAGGAAATCTTTAGTTCTTAAGATAAAGATTAGATAACATTATAATGTATTATGTTCATTCAACGTCGAAATATGTGTTGTAATTTGGAACAATACAACTTTATATTTAAGTTTACTTTATATGTTATCTATTCATTTATTCTCTATGATACTTCCGTCACATAATATCATTGAACCATTCGAAGTAGGAACAAATTACCTGTATTGACTTGATATTTGGGCAATGGCAATAATCATACATGTACTGTAAGCATAAACTCTCATTTCCGAGTATAGGTAATTTCCATTGTGCAGTAATCTTGGTGATACGACGAAGATTCCCAATGCTCTGAGTAACTTTGAGAAAGTGCGAATAATATTCAGTAAAATGCTGCTCACATCAATAGATGCTCCAAGTGGTTGCAGAGATACAGATATTCGAGATTTTCTGCAGATGAGATTTGGTGATGTCACCAAGTGAACCCAAGATGATGAGATAAATTTAAGTTAGAATATTCACAGTAGCTATAAGTTTAATCGCTTTCACAATGATAAGATGAACAGTGTGACTTACGTCACAGGACCTACGAAGTAGGGTAGGCATTATTAGGATTCCCACGCGAACTGAACTCTTGGAAATCCCCCCCAGTTGAAATCCTGCCTATATAAGGATGGGCACTGCCCAAGTCAGAATCACAAAAATCACCCTAAATATTCATCAAAACTAGGTCAGCTCAGAACTTGCTGGTAACAGTTTCCTAATGCAGCTTCATGCCACAAAATACAGGTCCTAATGTCATCGGTTCTCCTTATTTTACCGACGAAAGGATTCGGATGAACTGACTCACTCACTCATGCACTCATTACCGGACAATTTGCAAATTAGAGTCTACTTCGTGAGAATATTGCTTATTTATAGCATTATACAAGATTGTTTTGAATAATAATTCTAATTATTTTTAAGAATTCGGTTACTATAGTAGCACGTTACGAAGAGTTTTAGTCTGGAAATTGCACAGGTTATGAAATACTAATTAAAAAAGTCCTATGCTATCCAGATTCATATAAAAACTCACCTCAGCTATTCAAATGTGTGGAATAAAACGCTTGGATTCCTGTTGCTATTAGTCGCGAAGTCACAAAAGTGATACTCAATAACCTGGAACGAAACAGAATCAGAATTCTACGTAATTTAGGAAAGAAAATTATTTGTGTATATAATTATTTCATATTCACTTTAGGACATCACGAAAGCTCCTTTGCATACCAAATTTGTACCAGACCCAAACATCCTTGAAGCGCGGACATGACAACAACCATTGAGAATATTTTCATGAAATAAATTTTAAAATTTCCAGAACTTCGAGGTTTAAATTGATTGAAGCGATATTGCAAGAATGAATATTTAGATTTCCCCCTTTGGTGGGGTTACCTTTGACTACTTTTACTTTCCCTTTGACTGTTTTGTGGAGAACTAGGTTTGAAGGTGGATTTACATGCACGTACTTTGGGACATTATCTTTAAAATAAGGTCTCACTCACCTCGCAAAACGATGGGAAACGGCCGCTATTAGAAGGTTTCTACGACGGCCGCCAAAAGAATATCACATTTGTCAGATTTTGACCCATTTTAACTAGAAATTCACACTGAGTCTCAACCTTGAACTGATTAAGGGGTTTTAATCCATCTGTCATACTTATAACACCAATGAAATTCAGAAACGAAACACTCAACACATTCATTTATTGGCATCTCACAGAGTCCGATAAAAACAGAATGACCGCCATGGAAATACCACTTTTTACCCATCAGCCTATTAGGTTGCTGTGTTCTGTCGTCGACATGTACGTCCGGTCGTCAGTCGTCAACAATTCTTGTGACCGGCCTAGAAGCCAAACCGTTGCCTCTAGAGACTTCAAATTTGGTGCTCATGATTGTTGGGTCGTCAATCACAAGCCACATTTTTGTCGTTTCCATGACATCACGCAAAATGTCAATATGACGCTGTGAACGTGATAAAAGATAAACCGCTTCAGCTAGGGATTTCAAATTTGGCATGCAGGATTATTGGGTGATCATCCATAAGCCTTTTAAATTTGGGTACATTATAATGATTTTTGTGGTTTCCATGGCAACGTCACGCAAACTGTCCATATGGCGATGTGAACGCGATAAAAGCCAAACAGTTTCAGCTAGTGACTCTAAATTTGGCATGCAGGATTGTTGTGTGATCAACCAAAATCTTATTGAATTTGGGTACATGGCGATGATTTTTGTGGTTTCCGTGGCAATGTCACGCAAAATATTCATATGACGATGTGAACGCGATAGAAGCCTAACCGTTGTAGCTAGAGATTTCAAATTTGCTATTTAGCATTGTTGGGTGGTCAACCACAAGCCTATCGAAGTTGGGCACATTGTGATGGGCTCTCGCATGGGCACTTTCCCATAATCCACTCCCAAACCACCGATCTTTGGACAACCATTGACCAGATTTTCACCAATTTTAAACTCGCAGTTATACAATTTGTGGCCATGAAACGTATTACTTATATCACAAGGCTGTTTGGATTGCCATCCACCCATCCTCGTCCTCGGAATCTGTTTGATCACAGATGTGAAGAGACATACAATCAACAGGTACACAGGGATTCATACAGTTTTTGCTAACGATAACTCTATATTACTAGGCTTCCAATAAAAATCGGAAGACTTTTATTATTGTTCAAATTATTATTATTGGGGTTCAAAGCCAGAATGGCTTGAAGCCTTTTTGTTTTTGTTCAGAATATTTTTGTTCTTCAGCCATATTTTGCGAACGCGATATGACAAATTATTTATTATAGTCGTCCAATGCAACCAACATACCAGACTAAATTTATCATATTTTAACCTTTTACAAACCACTTCTAAAGCATCTGCTGCATTCAACCAATGTGCATTTTCCATTCATTGTTCACCAATATACACTGAGTTGCGCATTTTAGGTGCTGCCTCGTGTTCCACTTGCAATGTAACTAACGAACGATACCAGTCTAACAGCTGAAAATTTCAGATATTATGCTGTGTTCTATTGGGGTGTCTGCACGGCCATTCGGATCATCCTGGCTTCGAAGGATGACAGTAAATCCAATATGACGGTCATGAGAGGTCACGATATTTACTTATTTATCACGCAGTTTTGCGAAAACAATTGCGCAAATAAACGAAACATGGCGTAATTGCGAGTGAGTGATTGAATGAGTGGGCGAGTGTGTCAGTGAGTGAGTAGGATTTGACGTCGTTTTCAACATTTTTTCAGTTATATCACGGCGGTGCCTACATGTGCTTGAAAACGAGAATGTCCACAGTTCCAATTATCAGTCCAGCTATCACAACACCCGATCAACCATCCAAGTATTGACCGAGCTCAACGTTGCTTAACTTCGGTGACTTTAGAGAACCTCGTTCTATCCCTTTAATAATGAGCGTAAGCGAGGAAGCAACAAGTTCCATTTTTCAAGTCTTTGGTATAACCCGGCCTGGGATTGAACCCAGTACCTACCGCTGACGAGGCCGACGCTCTAACCATTCGGCCACCGCAGTGCGGTCTGTATACGTTCAGTCCTAGTATACGCAGACATTATTGTTACCTTTCATTCGATACCTGGTTTCGAACGTCACTGGTCGTCGCGAACACTTGAGCCAACTGAAGCCATTCAAAACTCTGTATTTAGAGGAGGTAGCCCTATAGCCAAAGGTTTAGCCGTACGTCGAAAGTAGACTGCTTTCCATTAGGCAACCGCTTTAGTTGAACGAGGTGTGTATATTCGTGATCATAACACCTGAGTTTACCGATATTGAACATAAAGTATCAGACTATAACTGCTGTACACGTATGATAATCAATCTAACGGAATTTCACCTGTTAATATATTTTCTGCTTTGATGACGTCTCAGCAACGCATTCCTGTGTTCAGGTAAATGCTTATTCGATTTGAAATGGCCTTCCTTCAGTTATCCTCTCAAACATTGTCAAGCATGATATTGTCATCCTTATACTCCAAATAAATCAGATTTATATGGTTCAAGTCAACAAATACTAACACAATTCTGTAATAGAAAGAGGAACACTATGAGAGTAACATAGTTTGCTCTAAACATAGTTTTCTGAATGTCATGATTTAACTCAAAACAAAAATCATTTAGTTCATGAGTGTGACTTCATAGCTTATTTATTTCTATTGAGATATTTTTAGTACATTTTAGAATAATTTAGAACATTTATTATATACGCAAAGAAAGTGGGTTTCCAGAATATCTGTGTTGTATTTGATTTGTCTCTATGAAACCCATTCAATACCGCACTGAAGTACTAGATGTTACCAAAGGTGGCGTTGTCAACATATATCGTCAGAGCATCGTCGAGACATTTGCAGGTTTTGCTGGCCGCGACGATAAATCTCTCTCACACATTTGCAATTGTCATTAATTACTCTACTGCATTCGTTACAACACACTGTATCTCCTACGATCTCTCTACTGCATATGGCAATGATCGTATAGGAGTGCTTTCATATATATTGTACATAATGTGACTACATTGCAACATAACCAAGTGTATTGCTTGGCGTGATATAATTTTAGAAATTCCCAAAGTGTATGACTACGGTTATGGACTAGGGGAATGTTTCATTTGTCACACCCAACATGTCCACCTACTCGTCCGTCGTGCCTCCCCCCACCCCTGGACAAGCCTACAATCTGCAGCGTATGAACCATTCATCTAATATCTAAAAAAAAACTACAAAAAATGCAATTTGCAAATCATGCCTCAAAAAGAAGGCTATGCAAAGCAACTATGATGTCGAAATATGTGACAAGTGTTTATTCAGTCATTTACTTCTTTTGAGATATAAACACCAGCGTGGCTGCTTTTTTGAATTAACAAAATGTAATATAATCTCAAAATGAGTACGAAAAGCTGTGGCGTTAAGCAACTCGATTAGGAGGAATGTGTGCTTCGAGAGGAAAAATGACCATAATAAAAGGAAAAGATAACAGCATATCGGGTGAATCTTCAGGGCTGATCTTAGCTTCTTATTTGTTAAGGTGAAAATGTGCCGAAATCTGAAGAGAAACGTGAATAACAGATTACCCCTTACGACCGACATTTTGAAGTTTTCCCTGTTGTAATGTTATGGAAATTGACTCATACTGAGCCTGACATGACTGACTCTGGTATAAATGAGTTCAGTCATGAGAAAAATCTGATTTGGAGTAGGAAAATATTCCTCTTGGAAAGAGGCACACTAAATTCGGATGAGAGAGGACGGTCACCATTTTGAGTTTACCCTTGGTGCTTCTCCCAGTAAAGTTCAAAACTGACTCAAGGTAGTCCGAAATATTAGGTTATTTACCCGGAATAACTTGAAACTGTTGAAAAGGTAAAACGAGGAATGATAAATGCCGCAGATCCGACCTCAGTCGATGATTTGGTGGCAAACATATATTTGTGGACCTAAATTGCTTCAATGGTGGAGCTACCCTTTGTACAGAATACTTTGTAAATCAGCCCAAAGTAATTCCAATATGTTTTTACATTCTTATATTTTATCATACTTCAATTGCCACATTATATCAACCAGGTTCCAACACATGGTGTTCATTTGCCTGACCATGCATCCAATTATACTAACACGTGTTACAATTTGATGAAATAGTAGACTGGGAAAATTATTTACCATACCCCCATTGTTTAAGATACAATAGTGTAGGTTAGATGGAACCAGATTAAAATGCAATATAACATAACCCCTCCCCCCCCCGCCCCCTGTCCAAAGTGCAAACAAGTGTTATTGTAAAGGCAATAAGTTGAACTTTCAGGAAAACCTTGTTTACAAAATTTGGTTAGCTTAAAGTTTATGTGATAAAAGTGCGCTGACCCACCCGGCAAGACAAATCGACAATATAACGTATTTCACTGTACATTCCATTGGCTCTGCATAAAAGAAAGACATAATGAATGATGTCTTCTTGGTTGGGGCACTAACCAGAAAGACGTATGTCCACCAACTATTACTACCGGTCCACTGATACTAAAAGGTACTGATATACCACACCGTCTTCGAGGACTACCAAGAGGCAGTATATTCCCTAATTAGGACTGTAAGTTATCAGCTAAGTAGATTCTAAATACCACAAGGTTAAAGTTTTGTACCTAGTGAGTAAACTGACGACAATTACAAATTGAGCTTGTCATTTTATTTAGCTTCTGAACGGATCCTAGCTAATTTTGTCGGAGCCCTGAAAACAGACAATATGTTTGCTAATTAGCAATTATTAATGGCACTGGGTACAGTTATTTCTGGACAAAGGCACGATATTTCCGGTTAAGTGCTTGAAAAATATTTCTTTATCCTGAAAAAAAGAAGTTTATTAACTACTAATACATGGATACATCTACCCGACGACGAACCACGCTGCCTTTTTGAATGAATGTCAAGTGGCAAGACATTTACTATTTAGCAATTCACTTTATCGGCTGAGTAGAACCTGAATAGCGTGAGGCGAAATTTTGACCAAAATGAGAAAAAAAATAACGAATTCAAATAATACGAAATAATTATGGCACCGATACTCTATTTGAGTCGCCTAGCAAGGGTCAACCTAGTTGTTATTTAGCACTGCTATTTATCGTTCACGTAGAGGTTAAATTGTACGGAATGAAAGTTTTATTTCAACCTAGACAAGACCTATCTCTTGTCGAACGGGTTTGTAATATAGTCTAGTTAGCTTTTGATTGGCACCCAGTCAATGCTTTTTGCGGGCTGACAAAAACAATATATTTACTAACGATCACTGGATTTTATCCCAGCAGATTCAAAATAGAACCGGCCGAAAACTTTCTCTTGATCGAGACAAGATTTTTTCATATTGAGTGACTTAGGAAAGATGGGCGAGGCACTGGCCCCCACTACCAAACTACCACTTTTTGGACATGAACGCTGCAGGAGGAGTGATACTCTCAACGTCAGGTGTATTGTGGATTTAATAAATCAACTATCATGGATTTTTTTCCTGTTTTGCACGGGTACATATAGCTTGTTTGAGCTGTTCCCGAAGAGCAAACTGTCTTTTGGATTCCCAAACTGTATAATCTACCGCAAAGTTACAGTGAGGAAAAGTACGTCAAACAAGTGTTCAAAATGTGGTGCATTGTGGGAAATGAAGCCTAACATTTCAGAAAAAAAAATTCCGGCGGGGGGCCTCGGATAGTTACATTTTTTACAATTGTGACCCCCCGCCACACACACACACACACTTTCGAAGAACTTCCTAGGCCCTTTATTGTTCTTTTCTTGTTGGTGATTTCAAAGAGTCAATATATCACGGTACTAATTTATTGTCTGCACAGGCGGCGGGCCTCGGGGACGAAACGTCCACCAGCAGAATCTCGCCATATACAGGTGAAAATTACAACACATATAAGGGAAGTGGGAAGAGGTGCCGACATACTGACAGAGCCACATGACTCCACAGTATAGTCTTCGGGTTAAACTATTCTAAAGCACATACCAAGAATCTAACGATTCGTGATATGTGTTGTATCTCCGGTACGCTTTGTTTGCACCTGTTCATGTGGCAACTTGGATGACATGACCACACGGCCCCTAGCACCGGCATAAGCGGTATTAGATACAAATCTAGAAAGCTATGATGGAAATGCTCTGACAACTCGTATATTGGTAATTGGTGAGCTGTTTCGCTGTGACAACTCGTACACTGGAGATTGATGGGCTGTTATCGTCGTCAGATGAAAATGACGGCATTTAACACAAAGGACTAGTCTGTAAGCCCGATATCGACCCAGCATCAACTTCCCTCAATGTCAACATATATCGAAGACCAAAAGGTCTGTACAGGGGGCGAGCCTCGGGGACGAAACGTCCACCAGCAGAATCTCGCCATATACAGGTAAAAATTACAACACATATAAGAAAAGTGAGGAGAGGTGCCGACAATCTGGCAGAGCCACATGACGTCACAGTATAGTCTTCTGGTTAACCTATTCTAAAGCACATACCAAGAATCTAACGATTCGTGATATGTGTTGTATCTCAGGTTCGCTTTTATTGTACCTGTTCATGTGGCAACTTGGATGGCATGACCACACGGCCCCTAGCACCGGCATTAAATAAACACTACACACTGTAAACTGTGTGGCTCTACAAAGAAAGAATGGAAGATGGAGTTTCGAAAAGGGCATTCAACGCCCACTGGGGAGTCAGGAATATTGATTTGGGCGCCCAATAATGCCACAGTTTTGGTGGAAAGTCATGACATTTGTCAGGTTATAGAATGTGATAGCTTAATTTCCTGTGTTTAGCATTAGCATTATAATTGCACTCATCTAGAAAATATATCTCTCCCGAATATGTACACCGTGTTTCATTTTCTTTGTTCGGACTAACTTGTGTGTGATTATCAGTGGATCAATAAGATAGTATACCTGAGTTCTATTATTATCTGCGTAATATCTTCCTGGGTAACAGAAACTGATTTAATCCGCCACCGTTGTACTTTTGTCATCGTTACTTAAATGTATGAAACCAGAGTTAGAGTTTGCACTAAAATGTGAACAGCTGCAAACCAATAAAGAGGTCAGAGCTTTGTTCTCAGTTTCCGGTGTGTAGTATTATTATTATATAAAATTATTCCGCTGATGTGATTGATGATATATCAACTTAGCTGAACGATAATCAGTCCTGGTGGGAGGAGTTAACACCGCACGTTCGTGTAAACGATCAACCAGGAAATTACAATACTGAGGAGAACTATAGGCGTCAGACATTCGGTATTCAGTTATTTTTGACTGTGGTTGTAAGAGACAGCCAAACAAAAATCTTGGACTATATTTAGAATATGTTTCACTCCCTAGTTAAGCGAATATAATATTTACCGGTTTACATGGAACAAGTGTGCCTTATAGGATTCAGACCACTAAATAAAACAAATCGTAATCTATGCCAAAGATCATAGTCTTCTCGATTTTTTCTCGTTTTCCTTTCCAAGAATAATCCAAGACAGGTGGTACGACGAGGGAGTATGGTATTGTTGTATTAAGCTGCAATTCTTTTTAGAATTTATTGTATGATGATATTTGTGGTGCCTGACAAAGGCAAATCATGATGTCATAAAAGACACCCATAGTTTGACATTCGATGAGCGTTTCCTGACGACGATTAAAGCGTAACTTCCATTTGATAATCAGCCAGGTACAATTGTGTTAAAATTAACGTAAAGGTTCATTATTCGGTTGTCTGTAGCTACATGTATAGTATCAGGCAGTGTGGCATTCTTTGAGAGATTCCGTGATATATAGACTGAAATAATTTTATTATTCTATCGTACATTGTGATAGCCACGTTTGATGGAAGAGAGAATATCAATATTAGATGATGAAGTGAGAAGCTCGCATTACTAATTCCGCTATTGTATACATGTACGTGCATCAAAGATTGATACACCGATAGAGGAATATGACATTCATTCTTGTAAATAATTGTTTCTGCGAATTATCACATGGTGGGCAATTGCCCAACCGTAAGAAACAACCACTGTCTATCGCATGATAAATTTCATGTTTAGTTGTGCCTGCTGCATGGTGTATTGTGATATAGTGGGAAAGCCATGATTAGAAAAGTGTGAGCATACAAAATTCTGCGCTACACTGATTGACCATGGTCGGTGTAAAGGTAGACCACGGTGTTGGTGATGATCCTTGTCGACGGAATCTTTTATCTCATTTGCGATCTAATTCTGTCTGTTCATATGAACGCAATAAAGGTATTGTATTACACGATGTTCAATCGGCCTATAGCCCCGGATTAGGCGGAAGTAGACAGCAGTTACGATTACGCTGTGTATTATATTGATCACCAATATTGAAAAGCGTTTGGTGCTACCGCGGGAGTTATTGTCCAGAAAGGGGTAGTTGAGAATGTCGAAGTACTAATCGTCTCTCTTGTCATCAGATATTAAGGAAGTAGAACCTACATTAGTATTAGGCACTTTTTGTAATGTGTATGTGTCTACAATGCTGAGACCCACATGACCTATACAAAATATGATATACCAATTTCATGAAGCAAATCCGAGACAGGCTCACCACAGCTTTATTCAATGTTCAGTCTACTTAATATTTGATTTATTTCACGTTAAAGCTGAAAGTTTGTATGGATACCTGTCTAGTATCGTGGAGTGAAATCATGCTTGTTCACCCACCACATTTAAGGGAGTCCGGCTAAGAAATAGCTGTGTCATTGGAGGAGATTTATGATTAGTTATAAAATTATGAATCGCCCGCCCTAAAAGCGAATTAAATGTCAGCCTGAATGTTCCAAATGTATAATACATAGCCTTGTAGCATAGTTATTCTAATCTATCACTATACAGATGGTATCAAAGGAGAAAAGCATGACTTTTTTGATAGTCTGACACTTTATCAATACACCCACAGAGCGAGTACCCAGGCAGCCGTGTAAGAATATAAACGTAAAAATATCTGTAAAGATTTTAGATAGAGATGATAGATCAACATATTTCAATGATCACTGAAAAACAACGTTATTTTTGTATCATCAAATCCGTTTTGTTATTTACAAGAAAATGACCAAGTCGTTTGCCAGAATATAATGTTCGGTTTGACAGTTATTGTTTATTGGAACATCATCAAGATGTTGCACCCCATTCATGGGCCGACACGAACACACTATAACATATAACGGCTATTTACCGTCATTGGATGGTAAGTCCATTTGAAGACACATTTGGAATTGGTTCTGTCATACGAAATAGGTCATTCGATTATGAACACCGATTGATGTTTTTTTTAAACAAATTTTTTTATTCAGGTATGACAATATCGTATTACACCATTTTACATAATTTATAGGACACATGCAAATCATTGACAGCTCTTTGAAAATCAATTCCTCATACATTTTGTTAATTATTTTTTTTTATGAATATTTTCGATAACGGGAGGCAAATTTGGCAGAAAGAGTTTCCACGCCTGTTTTCTTTATATAGACAAACAAAGAGGAGCAAATTAATTCTGAGTATTTGTGAGTACACAACAATGGTACCGAATGATTTCTATGAACGTCCGTTAACTTTTGAATGTGGAATATGACGCGTGTCATTAGAAGTCGCGTAGGATGGTATCAGAGACGTTCTGTGACGTGGATGGTCATGATAGGGCATAAGTTAGCATGCGGGTTTGAAGCCATAGTTTTCCTTCTCTGATGGGGAAATATGTACTGTTTATGGTGAAAGATTGATGGCTGTTTTTTACCGTCACAGAACGGAGTGTTTTCTATGTGAATGTCGATATCCTTTCATCAGTGCTTCACCTTCAGAAGAACGTCGATGAATCTATCAGTAATATGTATTATGCTATAGAATGATTGTTGTCCAATATATTAGCATCATCCAATCACTATAGTATCATTTAATCGTTACACGTTACGGCCCAAGCTCGAACGCCTCTCCATTTAGCGCTGTTAGGGTCTCACGGACTGTGCTGGAGTTGACCCGATGTCATCCGTTGATACAGTAAACGAATATGGCGACCGTCTAACTGGGCGAATTGATATCCCTCGCGACTCATCCATATATATTTCCGCAACATATAGTTCTAGGGTAATTTGTCAAAAAGCTGCATTCAAACTGTGTGAAACTGGCGTTTTGAAATACATTGAATACCTGTTTAGTGTATTTCGAGATAAGTATATATTTTGCGCTCAGTAAAACAGTCACCTAGAACTGTTCATTGTTACAGGAATCCTACAAAACATGGCGAGTCCCCTACAGGGGTAAATAGAGCGTAGTGCAAAGCCCCTGAGAGAGGATGGTTAAGGCCATACCAAAAATCCACGTTCTGTGTTACCATAAATCAGTATTTATATCATATCTCTGTATGGCCTGAACAACTGACCAATACCACTTGAACAAGAGCACACATTCGTGCGTCTAAAAACGAAAGCACACATAGATAATGTTCAAATAGGGGCAAGACCTGTGCCCAGCCGTATACCCGCTACTAGCTTTCGCCAGAATAGGGCCATGCCATCGTCGTCCTCGGTTTTTGTGATGTACGACTTGGTCTGTAGAATTTCCAGAACTTCAGGCGAAAGCAGATTGGCTGGAATTGTTCCCATTAAATCGACGAGCAGAGAATGTCTATCGCTGTATATACTCTCCATTCTAGCCATGTTAACTTCATACATACACCATTTACTTTCCAAAAACTTTTCTGATAATAGAACGACAGTTGTCTTGCTGTTCTGTATAGCATTCATTATGTTATCTGCGATGTAAAATCCAGGTACGAAATCTCTCTTGTCGATGCAAAGTTTTAGACCGGCCTCTTCCTCTAGCCTGGGAAAAATCTCCAATCTTACAAAATCGCGATGCAAGTCTTCGTATGATATAAATGCATCAAACGTAAATGGAGCTTGGTCATCGCCGTCAAGTCGTTCATACCCAGTTCTCTCCCCTGTATTGACTGCCATGTAATACAAATAACGCAGCTTCCAACGATATCTGTGAAGAACCTTGCCTATCACAATGGACATCACAATAAAGATTATACACGAGGATACAGCCATCAAAACAGTATAGTTTCGGCATTGTATCTCTAAAACATAGTAGGTAGAAGCAAGGTCCTTTCCCGCCAGAGCTGACTGATTTCCCTTTTCTAGGGTACAATAAGTGGAATGGGTATTTAACAATCGTATTCAACAGCCACTCAACGAAGTAGTGCGTGTCACAGTGACACAAAAGCGGATTGGCTTTAAGTGAAATGTGCAAAGCCGTATGCTTTGAAATTTCGTGAAGATCATTCAGAAGGGTTTGCGGTAGGGAAGTCAGCTTGTTTGATGTCAAATTGGTCAGCCTTAGATTTTTTAAATGAGAAATTCTAATGTTCCGTTTGAAGATAAAATTTTCAGATAAGTCGAGAACCTCCAGATAATCCATATCTGAGAACAACCCATGTGTAATGGTTTCTATACGATTCTTATTTATAATTAATGTTCGAAGAGCGACTAATCCTTGAAAGGCGCCATCATCAAGATCCGGCCCTAGCTTATTATCTCCAATCCTCAAGTATTTGAGGTTGTGGAGATATGAAAAGAATCCAGGCGACATTTCGTCGCATGCATTGCCACTCTGGTCAAACTCTTCCAGTGTATCAAGTCCCATGATGGGACCGTTCCAAGGACAGATGAGATTGTATGATAAATCAGCTATCTTCCAGTTTGATGCTATGAGGTGAATTTTTGGAATACTTTCACGAATCTTGTAGGTATGGCTAAGGTATACTTCGGTTAGATTTGGTGGTAAGTTAGCGGTAAGGGAACTCGTCGTGAAAATGTTTCCTATTCCGGATATCCGTTCAGAAAAGAGCTCAGTTTTGAGAAGCTTGGAGAATTCCACTCCAGTTGCCGATTTGTCATCTTTGAAGAATCAGATTTGCTGCCTTGGACAAACTGCTAACTAGCGTAGAAGAACTCTAACTTCCGCTGGAGAAGAAGTTGCAACATTTGAGCATCGTATACTTGTAAATTATTTCAAGAAATCGAAATCACTCGCAGCGTCATCGGAAGAATTTGGACTAAGTCACTCTCGATTTGAGCAATCGTGTTATTGTCCAAATATATTTCCTCCAGTTGAGTGTCCTTCAGATACGCCAGATCTCCCTTACGTAGAAAAGTTAATGTTGGGTTTTCATGCAACCGTTCGGCAAAAACTCTCCGTGTTGAAGAGTTCAACAAAGCTTATCCCAGCATTCTTCATCTCTAGCGTTTGGTTGTAACTCAGACCCAGTGTGTCTATCTTGGCGAGATACTTAAAAGTGTCCGAATGTATTGTTCTCGAACCACAGTGAAACGTTGAGAGTATTCACAGGGCTATACGCAGGGCTATCCAGAGCGCTGGAAACAGACGAATTAATAACTGTCAGCAGGTTTAGTTTCCTGTACGCTGGACCAAATGTGGCACCTGGTACGCCTTCTATGTAAAGTTCTTTCAAGAAAGCCAACTGACCGATTGCAGTATCAAGATACCGAAACCTAGATTCTTGGATTACCGCTTGAGATTTACGAGACCCACGAATGACCTTCTTCCCATCTGAGATAGTGTGTTATTGGAAATATCAAGAATCTGCAGCCTTGTGAGGTTTTTAAACGCCAAGGAGGGAAGCTTCGATATGAAATTGTCCCCGAGAAATAGATGGGTCACTTTACTGGATATGCCTGCTGGGATAGAAGTAAACGATTTCCCGGAACAGTTAACAAAGATGTTACCCGTCCCCGGAAAATCGGAACAAACACACGGCTTCACACATGGGTTCATAATGAACGATTCATCCAAGCTATATTCGCTTGACATTTCTGGTAATATATCATCGGAATGAATAGTTGTCTCTTTCGTATCGCTGGTACGCGAATTTTGAATGTGTTCTGTTTTAATTGTTGATTCTGGTCAAATTACCGAATGTTTTTGCTCGTGAGCCTTAGCGTCAACGCTTCCAGTGTTAATGAAACGATTTCCATTTCTGGTATCAGCGCTCTTCAATGTGAAAGCCAGGCTGATGCTGACCATGACGCTGGCTATTCCCAAATAACTCGCCATGTCTTGTCTAGCAAAAGATCTGAAAATAACATAAACAATAATAAATAGATCTTGCACATATCGGAGGTATAGTTGTACACACATAATTGCATTGAAAGGCGAGCGATATAGCTGAAATGGAACAAATTAACACGCACTGGCACTAATTCCAGTATTGTCTTCATCTCGAAATTAAAAAAAATGGAGTCTCAGTGAAATTGGGACTGGTTGACATCGTGTTTTCATACAGACCTGGTCGTGACCGACCTTTTGTGGCATAATTTCCGGGAAATATTGTTCCGGTTTCACTGTACTATATTTCCTTAATGAGCGTCATTTAACATTACGATGGATAGGAAAAAATGATGTTTTCCATCTATCAGCGTATCGTATAATTGGCGCACGGTATCTGACAATCTTTTACTCAGACGTCGTTCACAGGAAATATTCTTGCTGACAAGTTTGACATCCACTTTGTATCACTATATCTAGACGTTTCCTAGACGGTACAGAATATTGTTTAATTTCTACAATTAATTTTGCCAGACGATCACAAGTTGAAGTGTCGTATAGTCCAACAACCCGCTTAGAAGGTGGGGGCTTGTACCAGTCTAACCAAAGCCATATCGACATTGATCCCTGATAGATAGTTTAGTAAACCTTATTGGTGATTACCGTGGTTAGGATCAGGGTTGGGGTTTATAATGTTATAAAACGGCCAGAGTTCAATTCCATATATGAATTGAAATCTGTGTTCGCAAATACACGGTAGTTTTGAGATAACGAAGAAGAGCAGCCGTCCCAAAAAGAACATATGATGTTCCTCCCCTCAAATCCGTATATGGTACCGGTTATATTTACGATTGAACTTACTGTAAAAATCGATTCTGCTAAATTTAAAATGAGCAACTTGGGTCCACGAGAACGAGACTAAGGGCGAATCGCAATTTTGTCTGGAAGGACAATATTCTGTGTGAGTTCAAAATCTGACCGTGTTCGAAACGGGGGGCTGCTCAACAACGCGCCAGTCCTGTCTGCTGACAACCTGTAACCATCTCGGTCATCTATACGCGGTAAGACTGACCCTGGGATCGTATGTATCCATGTTCAGCCTACTTTCGGCAACTGCCAGAGGGAATTGCCATAAATGAATACCACGTGACTTCGTCAGCCAATCATCTAAAGTCTACAGACGTAACCCCAACGTAACTCGCCATTTTCGAGTCATGTGATTGAACTACTTGTTCAAAATTTCAGATCCACCACACCTCTTGGATGATACGAAAGTTATACATACCTATATATTTTGTAAACCAAGGCAATATCTGTTTCAGAAGTGGTTTGAAAACCTGTAATAAAGGCCGAACAGAATCCGGTAATATACCGGATATCGCTCCGCAATAATAGAGACACACGATTCGCAAGCCATCTTATGGATGGCGAAGTGTACGCAAATGGTCTGCTGAGAGGCGGGACAAGCTGAACTCTACGTGTGAGGTCTTATAACATATCTTCTCATAATAATTCCTTGAAATAGTGAAATTATAAGGCAATTTTGTAGACATAATCAAAGGAATTATACTCCAGAGAATTTTGACAACGCCAGATTTGTGTGCCAGTTTTGTTTGTCTGAATTCCGTTCAGTAAATGATACTTTTAAAGAGGAGAACGAAGGCAACGTTGGAATTCTCCTCTGGGCTTTAACGGATCATTGGCATATGTGGTGATTAGGGTATGACGCCTCACACTGATCATATCCCTTCTCAGTGCCTGCATATTGCTGAATGCGACGTTAAACCCTAATTCTCTCTCTCTCTCTCTCTCAGTGCCTGCAGCGCCGTTAGATTGCCTGAACCACTTCTTTCTAACTAGGCATCAGGCCACTAATTAGTCCCGATCCATTGACCTCTTTAGGCAACCTCTGCTAGATAAGTGATTAGTTGATCGCCTCTGTTGCGATGAATAATTGAAGGCCAGTGGTAGTTGGGTGGTGTATGATAGGTGTTCAGCTTAGCCACGAGTCTAATTTTATGCCAGGGTCTAATAAGTGTTGCTCAGAGGGACTATTTGGGTGTCAGTGCACCGCATTCTTAAAGCAGAGGAAAAGGCCAAAATTATGGCGTCATTTGTAGGACCGCGTAAAACTTTTAAATCTAGACAGGCAACCCCCATCAAGAACTTAGTCAGGTTGTATCACTTGCCGAAATATGGAAGTCTAGATTCAATTAGGGAAACGAGATGCAATTACGGCAACAGTGCCACACATGTAAATCATTTTGTGACCTAAGCGTTTGTAACGTTGCGTTATTAAGGTTACTGAATACTCGCGGTTGTTTTCTAAATTTTACAGTTGTCTGCAGTCTATATCACTCGCTATGATTTGCTGCGGGGCATGGTTCAAAGTTTTGCTTCGTGAATTTAATTATGCGAGAAATCGGGGGATTCAGATAGCTGACTGTCTTATGAAATGACTAAATTATCAGAAATTATGGTATAAAAGGGGTCATGTTATTGAAGCCCCAACTCAGACCCAAGAGAAACGGCTCTATTCATCACCGCTTTAATTGGTAATGTAATATTGAATAATGACTGAAGACTCCGCTAACAGCGCTTCCGCTACTAGATGGAGGCTAATTTGTATGGTTTTAACGAGATAAACCTAAATTTTTCTACGTTTTGCATAAATTAATATTCATTTGGTCGTATTTAGCCAAGCTCGAGAACATTAGATAACGAGATGGCCAATGGCCCTAATTGCCGTCGTTCTTTGAGTCTACTGGACAACATCCAAACAGGGATATCTCCCCTTAGGCTATGTCGATCTACTTACTCAAACTCCAAGTAGGATTAATATGTCCATGTGTCTGTTCTATTATTATCACTGCTAGATGTCAATTATTCATACAATCAACAATCAGAACATCATTTCAAAAACGCACATTTACCAGGTAAATTCAAATCAGTCAATTGGCTATCAGATACACTCGATAAAATGGTATTTGGTTCTAACCTGCTATAGATGTGTATAACGTTTTGATTCCTACTAAAAACGATTTTCAATTTATTTTTTGTCAAAAAAACAAAATTTGTTTGCTCTTTAACAAGGCGGACTACTTAACAAACTATGGGTTCGTTTACGCCTAAGGAATTAAGCCCAATAGTGCTGCCTGATTCAGGAAAACACTTCAGGAAATCTTGTCAGTTT
Organism: Hanleya hanleyi; assembly: GCA_036873755.1. Lineage (NCBI taxonomy): Eukaryota > Metazoa > Mollusca > Polyplacophora > Lepidopleurida > Hanleyidae > Hanleya > Hanleya hanleyi. Next base: position 8,208 of record JAVTVY010030897.1, on the reverse strand, counting down.
TGGCTGCTCGCCGCAGTCATTTGTCAGAATAGACCTTTGCGGAGAGTGCCAAAAGACGTTTTCGTGACCAAGATAATTAATACTATGAGCTATAATTTTAGGGTTGTAGCTTTGTATGAAAATTGTCACTTATCGAGGGCGAAAAAAAAACTCTGGCATTCTCCGCACAGTGGGTCTTCACCAATTAAGCCATGTAGCCTTTGATGGAGAATAAAAGTGCGCGATTATCCGAACTGCTCTGTATTGGCATAAGGGGAGATAACTCTGTCTAGTTGGGTAGCTGCGAAAGACTGAGTCACAGCGAGTCAAAGTTGAAAAGACGACTTTTGCATTTCGTGAAATGGAACTTAATTTTGGGTGTAAATTACTGACAAGTCCTATAATAAACGACGGAGATCAAAACTTGACGCTGTGGCGGCCATGATGATGAAAGTTTACGTGTAGCATTTGTTTTTGTCTAGCGGCACAATGCGGCCGGGAGACTTTAAAATGGGTTGTGATCTGAGGACTGTCCCTAGGTCTGCATGTAGGTGGTGTCACTAAGATAAACTTGAAAGGCTCTCCCGGATTACGCTCAAAGAAAATGGTGCGATAAGGCGGAATTATGGCCTATACGTGTTTTAATGAATGCCAAGAAAAATATATGTACACAATATGTGAAAGTTCTAGCGCAATTGCGTTATGATAATAGCTATAACATGAAATTGAAGCAATTGATGTTTTATTTAAAAAAATGCACGTCAAAAGATGGCAATGGTGGCAATGATGAAGCTAATTAAAGTCAAATTACACGAGTACTCAAGGCTTTACCGACTTGAGTTTGGGAAAATAATTAGATGGGCAAGGTATCCGGAGGAACAACTGCCCCATCTAGCACGAGCATTCCTGGAATTAATGTTGAAATATTACTTCGAATCATCACTTCGAAGAAGGTAAGGTGAATGCCTTGTACCAGAGAAAATTACAAGCGTCTAGTCCGTCATTCATAATCCAGCCGTCGTCCATTAGAGAATATCCGCGTCCATAATCCAAAGACCTATTCCATTTCCATATAACAGTATTAGCACCAAATTCAAAAAGACAAAAGTATACATAAACATAGGCTTGTTTCCTGCAAGAGAAGCGGTCAACAGTTTTCAATGATGCCGGCAAGACATCATGATGTTCCAAAATATCAAATCCGTATCGCTGATCAGTATTCTTAATCCATAATATTCGTTATAGAGTCGTCATCTAAAAATGATGTACCTCAGTCACGCTTTGAACAAACATATACAATATACAAACATATCACCACAGTGCCAAATTGTTTCCATGTATTTCGGATTACATGAATGCGCTCAGGCAGAAAAATGAACAATTACAAAGACACTGATGTCCCCTGGAATCTGCTGAAATGCAATCACTTTGGTGATCGGCTGCAAAAAGTATGACTGATGGTTATAGATCATGATATGGTCCAGGATTTAGTTCCACATCATTGAAAAGAATTAAACGAGTATATGCATAGTTTTTCAGGTCTCTGTATTGCCAACCGATTTGCGCCAGTGTATCTTGATCTAAATGCTGTTGGCTTAACACAGTAACCAATGGAAACACTTGCAGACTGAAGGAAAATACACAAAAACAAAGTGAAGAAAAAGGTGAAATGTCTCAAATTTTTATTTTCAGTTTTCTGATATAATTTTTGCTTATTATGAACATAATCGAAACCTCTCAAGATCGGCTTTTCTTGAAACTCAACTACTTAGATAAAGGACTGGACATCATTAATTTACCTCGAATCCTGAATGATCCAGAGGTGCGCAACGCTGTACCAAACTATTTTAAGTTCACAGAACCTCCTTGCATTTCATATAAGTACACCAAAATATTCAATTACTCCAATGCTGTCCAGGAGTTTGACTGGAACTTATACACGTCAGGAAGCTATAGTTGTGATTGTGAATCGTCGAACTTTATCTATACACCATGCAAACATATTGTGACTGGAGACCTTGATGTGGTGAGCGATAAGGATCTGAAATTACTCCTGATGAAAGGACCTAAATATAGTGAGCCAAGAAGAATAAATCTGCAGGCCGACCAGAAGATAGTCCTGTCTGCATTGGAACAGTACGTTATTGATTGGTCTAAGCGAGAAAAAGTTGAACCTACAGTACTCGCTGATTGGCTGGACCTCACCAAGAGCAAGGTCGTTGAAACAATCCGCCATATTGACAGAAGTACTCTTCCCCAAGCAACACCAGTACTGAGAAACCTCAATTCGCAAGAAGTTCTAGCAAATCTCCAGAGTAAATTCGTCATAGTCCCAGCAGACAAAGCTCCGAATAATATAATATTCATATGTAAATATTACTATTACCAGGTGCTGGTTAAAGAATTGAGTGCAGACATATCTTCATCAAATACGTCTACTTACTCCCAAACTGCATTTACTCTGGAAGATTTATTTAACAATCACAAAAAGTTTCTCAGGGAAAGAGGTATTCGTCTTCCAACCAATCATAACGACATACCAAAACTATACTGGACTTCCAAAATGCATAAATCACCATATAAAGCTAGATTCATAGCCGGTTCTAGAAGCTGCACCACCAAGCTTCTTTCAACCCTATTGACGAGGGCCCTTCAGGAGGTAAAAGCATTTTGGGAAAGGTATTGCGCCACTATTTCTAAGAACTCTGGCGTTGAATGTATGTGGATATTGAAAAACTAAAAATGTCTTACGGAAGAACTTGATGCTAAAGGTCACATACCGTACAGGCATGTATCCACATGGGATTTCTCGACTCTATACTACAATCCCTCATCAGGACCTGATTGACCGTATAAGTTCATTAATATTATCTGTGTTCAAGAAAACTGATCGTAGATATATTAATGTCGGAAGCCATAAAGCATTCTTTAGCTCGACTACAAACAAGAGATATCATTCATGGGATGTTTCTTTGTTTATAGAGTTGCTTGAATTTCTCATTAAAAATATCTATGTGAAATTTGGCAACACAATATATCAGCAGGATATAGGTATTCCAATGGGTACTAATTGTGCACCCCTGTTGGCCGACCTGTATCTGTTCTCTTATGAATATGACTATATGCAGGCGCTTTCAAAAATCGATCCATTCAAAGCCCGTTCCTTCTCATTCACCAAACGCTATATAGACGATCTTCTCGCTGTGGATAATCGCTATATAAATGACGCAGTGAAGGGATATATATCCACCTTCACTGGATTTGAAGGAAACTACAGATAGCCCTACAGGCACATCTTATTTAGATCTCTATCTCTATAAAAAATGAAGCGGGCATTCTCTCTCGCCGACTTTATGACAAAAGAGATGATTACAATTTCGACATCGTAAACTATCCCTTTCTGGATAGTAATATTCCAGTGGGACCTGCATATGGCGTATACATATCTCGCTTAGTAGCATTTGCTAGATCCTGTGTTAAATGTGATGAATTTAATCAACGTCACAAAACATTGTTGCAGAAACTTATAAAACAGGGCTATTCCACCAAGCGCCACCACTCAAAGTTTCTCAAATTTGGCGATACATATCGCATGCTGATAGCAAAGTACGAACGTAGCGTGCAAGATCTATGGCGCTACGTTTCGTAACTTGTGTCTAATTCCGCTTAACCCGGGGCTAGGGGCCGTATGAACACATGTACTTCAAGATCCTCATGGTACTCATATGAACAGTCACAATCAAAGCGTGACTGAGATACATCTTTTTTTTTAGATGACGACTCTATAACGAATATTATGGATTAAGAATACTGATCAGCGATACGGATTTGATATTTTTGGAACATCATGATGTCTTGCCGGCATCATGCCTATGTTTATGTATACTATGATTGTCTCTTTGAACTTGGTGCTAATACTGTTATGTGGAAAATGGAATAGGTCTTTGGATTATGGACGCGGATATTCTCTAATGGACGACGGCTGGATTATGAATGACGGACTAGACGCTTGTAATTATCAATAACATCAAATATCTCATCAACAAAAAGACTCTGATCACGCTTTATTATTCCTTGTTCTATTCGTATTTATCATATTGTAACATTATCTGGAAGAACACTTTTCCAACCCACCTTAAGCCACTCGTCATGCTCTAAAAACGACTTATACGCATTGTATCTCAAACTGGAAAACATACACACACTGACCCATTATTTATTGAATTGAATATACTTCCATTTCCTAAAGTAAATAATTACATAATGTTGGTATTTACCCACAAATATTTCCACCAGCCTTACCTTTTACCCCTCAACTTCCGACACTACTTCACAAAACTATCCGAGGTTCACTTCTACCCAACCCGACAAGTAGGCACCAACCTCTACAGAATCGCCTATCATTCTAACTTGTCATATTACTCAACAAAAACGAAAGGTCCACGAATATGGAACTCACTTCCCCACGACATTAAGTCCTGTCTATCAATGTCTGTTTTCAAACTCCGGCTGAAGTCGCACCTTGCTGTAAATTAATGCTAAACATAATATATCAATCCATACTTTACTACATATAGCTCAAACCTCCACCTTCACACCAAAAAAATAACTAATGATGTTAACATATCAGTACACTTATTAATTGATTGACTGCACGGTATGTGTATTTCTACGGTTCTGTCATATAAAACTCTCGATGCAAATGAAATCTTTTCTGACAGTTACTATCGGCAAATGCCAGGTACAAAGCAGAAACAGCTGTTAGTCAAGGATTATTTATACTATTATTATATTTAGTATGTGTGTTCTCTGGGATGATTATTCACCGCTTTTGTATATATCACGCTTTTTGCTCTTTCACCAACTTGTACAAACTACTTCGGGATAGAACAAGCCCCCTGGGGTTTTATTCCCGCCAATTGTATAGCCAGCACTTTTATATTTGTTTACGCTAGTGTTAATCTTTACCCATTTGGTGAATAAACATTCAATTCAATTCAATTCAATACAGTCGACCTTGGAAAAAGTGAATTTGGACATGCACGTGTGACATTCTTGTGTCATGTTGTAGGTCAGGGTCAGGTAAAGCCTGTAGATGCTAAGATCAGTACCATCTCGCTATTTTCAAGACCAACATGTAAGAGACAACTGATGCGTTTCTTGGGTATGGCAGGTTACTACAGGAAATTTTGTCCAAATTTTTCAGATATTACTGAACCTTTAACTCGGCTTTTGTTTGGACCGATGAATGTGAATCAGCTTTCGAAAAACTGAAAGCCATACTCAAGAGCGCACCAGTTCTTTCAGCACCAGATTTTGGTTCACCTTTTAAACTGGCTGTAGATGCTAGTGATGTTGCTGCTGGTGCCGTTTTGTTACAAGACATAGATGGTGTAGATCAGCCAATATGTTATTTTTCACGTAAATTTGACAAACAGCAGAGAAATTATTCTACAATTGAGAAAGAATGTTTGGCAATGATATTGGCTTTGCAACATTTTGATGTTTATGTTATTTCTTCATCGTTGCCAATTACTGTATTCAGTGATCACAACCCACTTGTTTTCATAAGTAAGATGAAAAACAAAAATCATAGATTGTTGAGATGGAGTTTGGTGTTACAAGAATACAATATTGAAATCAAACATAATAAGTGTAAGGACAATTTGATCGCAGATTGTTTGTCTCGCATATAATGTACATATGTTTGTCAATATTTTGCTGTTGTAATATAGATTTTGTTTTGTAATAATGTTTTGAATTGTCAAGAAAGTTTCAAGATTGAAACTTTCTTCCTTTAAGAGGGGGAGTGTCATGGTGTTACAGTGTAGAGTTGGACACTGTAGATCGTTCTAGAATTGTGGAACTTAGATGGACTTGTTGACCTTCTGTTCTGTTGTAAACATGTTTACGCTTCGTTGTTTTCATGGAATTTTCTCGTAATCCTGACCGATTTATCGAAAGTAAATTATGTCTGTCGTCCATCTGGAATGTTCTCGAAGCTATCATAAATTGCAAATGGCCGCTGTATAAATAAATTCAATTCAATTCTTTATTGGCACTAACACAATTCACATTGGTTATGGCGGAGAAACCATATCAAACACACAATAGTTCAGTGTACTACAAGAAATAGTAATACAAAGTGAAAACATGAGTAACAAGATACCTAACAGCCAGTGCTATTACCTGGAAGGACTTCTCCTGTTAAAACTCTCAGAAATAAATTTTGCGAAGAGTTTGGTGGTCTTAAATGTGTCACATTGTAGAAGTTTAGTGAATACCTTTTGGATATGATACATAGAGTTCGGAACATCGATGGATAAATCCCGGAATAGGGAATGTCTGAGATCTGCATTGTTGGAGCAGCACATTACAAAATGAATTTCATCTCCAACAGAGCCCACACAGTACTGGCAAGTACGCAATTCTCTTGGAATAATTGGTTTTTGGTATCTGCCAGATTCGATTTCTAATGTGTGATTGCTTATTCGAAGTTTTGTAATAAGCACACGTTCTGGCTTAGGCAAATTATATGTCAGGTACTTTTCAAGACGATACTCCCACTTGAGTGTAGCATAAGTATCCATTTATGATTAGATGGACTAAACATCATATTATGCCAGTCCTGTGTAAACTCATCAACTATTCGCCTAGCAAATGTTCTGTGAAAATTACCCATATCTAAGAAAGATTGTTGGCACCACATGTTGTAAAAACCATGTACTGATAATATTTTTCTCATTTTGCTGCAATAATTAAGAGAATCAGTCTTCGCAGACTTAAGGTTATGCAGATAAGCTTGTTTCACAAGCCTGGAGCTTGGCAGCTTTACTAGGCGACACCAGTATTTGACGGCATTAACCTTGGCCAATACTGCCAAAGGAAGTCTGCCTAATTCTGCCCGTACAGCAGAGTTACAAGCCTTTCTATTGACACCAAGCGTAAACTTGCAAAACTTGGTATGAACTTTCTCAATAGGAGATGATTCCGGTACGTCATCTATCCACCAAATTTCTGAGTTATATAACAGAATTGGTTTTACGACGGAGTCAAAGATCTTTGTACTAAGACCAGGTCTCGGATCATCGCCCATAAGTTGGCACATTTTATAGAATGCCTTCAAGCCCCTGCCTTTCAAATTTTCCATGGCTTTGAACCATTTGCCATTGGAGCTAAATAATGTACCAAGATACAAGTACTGTTGTACGATTTCGATAATATTATTTCCAATATTTACATGGAAATGAGGCGATCGACCAGACTTAGAAAAACATATCGCCTTTGTCTTTTGGTAATTGATCTCCAACTGCCATTGTGAGCAGTATGCATTGAATTTTTCTAATGCCTTATTGAGGCCTTCTGGTGAAAGGCTTGTGATCACAAGGTCATCTGCATATAACAGGCAAGATAAAAAGACGTTACCCATGGCTACTGGATCACAGTCTGCTCCAAATATATCCGGAATATCATCCACAAAAATATTAAATAAAGTAGGGCTCAAATTATTGCCCTGCAGCACTCCTTGATGAGAGGTGAAACTGTCAGTAAGACCATCATTTAGTCTGACACGTGAAGAAGGCTCAGAGTACATAGATTTCAGAATACTGTACATATGTCCAGTTACTTTAGCTTTTAATAGTTTATACTTTAAACCATTCCTCCATACTGTGTCAAAAACCTTACGTAGGTCAAGAAAACATGCATAAACCCTTTGATTCTCACTAATATTTTAATCTATCACAGATTTCAAAATAAATACATTGTCAGCCCCCCTATGATCCTTACGAAATCCACATTGGGAGTCGTTTGATTTGCCAAGGTCTTCCAAGTGAGTTATGAAAGATCTAAAACAGCGCCATCTATCCATGCATCAAGAGTCCAGGATGTAAAAGGCAGTTATGCCGTAGCGCCATCTATACATATATAGACTGATGGTATTGTTTACTATGGACGTTACTAGAATAAATAGAATTTGTTTATCTGGGTTAAATATGTGGAAATTTCTCGTAGTTGTAATCGTATCTGGGTTAAATCTTACGTCATTGTTGTACCGATAAAGTGTGTTGATCTGATAGAATGATCTCGAATTCCTGATAGGATATATATATATATATCTTTTTTTTCTTTTGTGAGAAGGGTATACTTCACAGATCTCAAAACTTTTTACGGAATCAAAATCGGTTAAATATTCACCGATATAGAGCAAATTCAAGATATCAATTCAGG